>MU789651.1:125260-146013 GCA_026770625.1 Nicotiana glauca
TATGTATAGTATTACATAAAGATATATAAAAGAATACTATAAACATGACATTAAACATTTAATACTATGAAGGAAGAATTGGAGAAAGTTATGAAGGTATGAGAGTTACAGCCATATTTCCTTGTTTTAGCTTCTTTCTCCAGTAATTTTAATTTCAACAACTTGATGTGTAACGTTTGCTATTTGGTTATTATTCTTTGTAGCAGCTTACTCTTTCCTAATGAGCTTATCAATAATATTTCTACAAATCAAACCTTATCTTGAGCAAAGATAAGGTAAAAAATGTCCCATGCTTTAGCCTTCCTTGTTCCCTATTCATTACATTGTCTGAACAAAAAGCTACTACTGGTAACGTGCTGCTATTTCTTGTTGCTTTACGAGACAATGCTTGGCAATCTTGTCTATTTTCACCATGTCATAATGAAATATATTTTGTATATATCAAGACAACATTCATGATATCTTAGCTGCCTAGTGTCCTAGCCTGATGCGTTTTGTGATGGGTATATCTTCTTGCTCTACATTAATTGGTAGAAGGAGTAGTCATCCTTGATTTCACACCATCAAGTCCAATAGAGGCTGATCAATATTTGAATTTTATGGTCTTTCACCCCAATGATCCACAAAATTTATTTTAATACATGAGATATTAGTAGAATCATATCTGAATCTTCTGAACCTTGGTAATAATTCTAACTTGAGCTTGAGTTTTAGCTGAGGATTTGTCAAGCAAATCTATTTTTCTTTTTGGCCTCTGAATATATTGATACTGATTTTCTCTTAAATCTTTCCCACCACTTCCTTTTACCAATATCCTTAATTCTCCGGTTAATTTGCTTCATAATGCACTAATTCTTTAAAGTAGTGTAGTTCTTTACCCGTTCCCACTAGTATTAGGTTTTTATCGACAAGGGATCGCAGATTTGAATTCTAAAGAACTAACAAGACTTCATTTCATTATTTACCTCACTTTGCTCAATCTTTGAGCTAACAGTCAAGTCATTAATACAGTCAAATTGAAATGTAATTGGATAAGTTGATTAAATTATTTTGTTGTAATCATAATGTTGATTGTTGGATTGTTGAAAACTTGCTGTAATTTTAAGTGTTTGGGTTTAAGTCTGAAATTCATCCAAATTTGGCTTGGAAGTTTATACACAGCACCTTAGGATAATGTATCTTGAAATCTGTTCGCATTTAGCTGTAATTAGTTGATATATTCATTTAGTTTGGGTTTGAATAGTTAAATAGGTATAAATATTAACGGATATAGCACGAAATTTTGTTTGTTCAAAATTCATGAGTGCACCATGATTATTGGGATAATTTGTTAGTTATATTAGTTAGTCAATCCTGTGTGTGTGCCATTAATATACTTGAGGTGTTAAGTGGGTATTAACCACAGATCCATTCCGTTTGCTATAAATGTGGAGTTCTTTTTGGGGGTTTAGGCGTGATTAAAATCTGTAGGTTCAATATATTTGTATTGGGTCTAAATTTATGCATTTAAGGAAGCCTATTTCTATTTTTTTTTAATGTCTAAAAGGGTGTAAAATGGATCTTGAGGCTTCAAATAGATCTAGGCTGGTATTTGTAATGTGCAAAGTCTAAACTCAAATGATGAATGACTTGGGCCCAAGGCTTCATTGGCATACTAAATTGCATTGGGCTCAATCTACTTATCTGCACAGCCGCCCACTAATGAGATTCAAAAAGCCTGGCATTGGATGTCCTCTCCAGGCCCAAGTGGATTACCACCTGAAGCAGTCTCATATTTATAGGCCACAGTCCTCTTGCCGAGCCTGTTGAATTCTATTGGAATCGTGAAAGCCACTTTCGTTCAAGTATTCCTTACTGGGCTGCTCCGTTGAATTTTAATGATTAAATAGGTGTAAGTCCAGTAAACTTTTTGTTAAAAATTGTCATTAGGGTAGGCATACTAGGAAATACAAAAAATAGTTATGTAGTGCATAGTTTAGATATAAAGGTTAACAAACTCGAATAATAGTCGTAGCCAAACTTTAGGGCCATTTAAAATACGATTGTGATTGCGTATGCGTTCGCGCAACTTCGATCAATCTTTTCTTAATAATAAATATGTCGCAAGCCTTAATTATTTTTAGTATCCGTAGCTCATATGGCCCCATTAAATTTCAAAGCCTAGATATTAAATGTGATTAAATCTTTAGAACTTCGGGTAAGCCATTTAGCAAATCTCCATGGCTTCCGGCAAGGTTAATAACGTGTAGTTGCTTTCGGCGTGCTATTTAACAATTTTACCTTCTTAAACTCGGGTGCACATTTCATTTGACCCAAATTCAAATCCCAAAACGTTAAATAAGACTTGTTCCGGATTGCGGGTACATTTCATGTGACGCGATCCAAAGACATGTTTTAAATAACGTTCAACATTCTTTGAAAATTATAAAAGCAGTTAAAAGCTAAAATTTACATATAGGTTCAAAATATTTTAAAATCATATAATTAAGCCAAATATAACAGTTGAGCGATCGTGCTAGAACCACGAAACTCGGGAATACCTAACACCTTCTCCCGGGTTAACAGAAATCCTTACTCAGATTTCTGGTTCGCGAACTGTTAAATAGAGTCAGTATTTTCCTCGATTCGGGATTCAACCGGTGACTTTGGCAGCATAAATCTATCAATTGGTGACTCTGAATTCTAATAAAATGAATATTGTTTCGATTGTCCTTTAATTGGAAAACTCCCTTTATTCTGCTCTTTTCCGGGGGAGAAGTGAAAAAAAGGAGGTATGACAGCTCTGGCGACTCTGCTGGGGACATGAAACCCAGAACTTAGTTCAGGGTTCAAGAATTCGAGCTTGGAATATTTGTTGTATTTGGCTTGTATATTATTTGGTTTTATTACATGTTTGGAACTAATGTGCAAATATTGCTTTTTACCGCTTTGATATTGGTGAACTGTATATAAATTGTTACAAATCCTTCCTCTCTGAGTCTTCTACATCATGGATAAGGGTGCACTTCGTGTGACTTCTATTCTATTTAGAGTCTTTTCCCATTTAGAACGAGGTTCAGATAAGTTACTAAGTCGGCGGAGCTTCTGTATCCCTGGTACGCTGCCCCTCCCCCCCCCCCCCCCCCCCNAGGTCTAGAATAATAAACCCAGGTTTTAAAACTAGAATAACAAAGCCTCATGTCGAATCCCTAGTATGAACGTTTGTTAGAATCATGTGCATTTGACTTAGGAGACTCAACATAGGAGTTGGGTCTATCTAGGACAGGTGTACTTGAAATAAAAAATACCATCCTGATGCATCTTACTTGCTACTTGTGCATTTATTTGCTTCGGACTTGCATGCTGACCGGTTTTGAATATTGAAAAAAAAAAGGAGAAATAGCAGTGTAGAGGGTAAAGGGAGTTAATCACCTATTTTGAAAATACCAAATAGTGTCAAAACTCTGCCGAATTTTTGTATTTTCAAAATAGTTTGTTTTATTTGTCAATGAAAAAAAAGTTTTGTTTTCAAAAATAGTTTATTTGCCAATGAAAAAAAAAGTTTTGTTTCAAAAAAAATAGTCTGTTTATTTGGCAGAACTACGTAAGTTTGATTCTCACCAGATGTGGGATACGTAGGCAACTCATATCGGGTTCAACTATCCTGAAAATATTATTATTAAAAAAAAAGAGAATTTTTTTTATATAGGGAAAATAAATATCGTTGTTTTGCCATAAGTAAAGGTAATTCTTGTCCAAAATAGCCGAATGTCCCCAAAAGGACGCCGGAAGGCTGTTTTTGTGAGAACAACCATCTTTGGTCATTTCTCAAAACCTTTGGCCGGTTAGCAAACACAACCTTTAAATCTTCTTCAAAGTTCTAAAAGGCTGTATTGACAAAAATCGGATATTTAGTGAAAATTTTTAAGAAACAGTGATGATCTTTTTTTAAAAAAAATTAATAAAGAAGAAGAAGAAGAAGACTGTATTTGTCAGTCAGAGTCTATTAGTTTATTTTTAGGCTGTTTTGATGTAGAGTCTTTTGGGGTCCGTTAATCTTGTAATAAAATGTGGTGTTGTAATAAACATATTTTTTATGGAAAAATCCCAAATTTTCTTTTTAGTCAGTTTTTTCACTTATCCGCCAGAACTACGCACTGTCTGATTCATGCGGGGTCATGATACGTAGGCAATCTCCATAAGATTCGACAACAACTAAAAAAAAGAGTGTATATAAAAGAAAGAAAAAAAAGAGAAAAAAACAAATAAAGAAAAATAAAAGGGAATGGACCAAAGAAAAGCCAGGATGACGCAAGCAACCAAGCAAATGCATAATAGAAATGGTTAACTTCTTAGGTGCATTGCATCCCTAATGTATGTTTGCCTATATGTTAAAATCCCTACCGCGATGAGCCCATTTTGTTCCCTTTTGACATCTTCATACCAGGAAGGTGGTTGGTTTGTGGTCATCGAAGTAACTCCTCTTCACAACATAAAGCCAACAGGCAAGGGCGGATAACAACAAAATGGGGCTGGTTGACACCGATGCTCAAAAGCAGTTGGTTGAACAGGACACAAGCTTAGAGGATGAGGAAAGAATGTTAAGACAACACATATCAAACATGTATCGGGCTTGGATGATTGGGAAGGCACCACCACCGCCACCATCTGGTTTTTCAAATGTTATTTTTACCCAAACTGTGTCATCTCCCAATCACCCTAGTATCTCCATCACTCTTCCTCCAAGTTCTGGGAGGTTAAAGAACATAGATTTGTCCTTAAGGAACGTGCAAGGAAGGGGAGATCAGGGTAGCAGGTCTTGTAAAGAATTGTCTTCGTCACCTGATGTTCGCTTACCCGCAGGGTTCAAAGTACCAAAGTTTAACTTGTATGAAGGGTGTGGAGATCCGATAGCCCACCTAAGGGTCTATTGCAGTGAAATGAGAATTGTTGGAGAGAAATATGGATTGATGATAGCCTATTTCAGTAAGAGCTTGACTGGGGCAGCTTTGGAA
Source organism: Nicotiana glauca (assembly GCA_026770625.1). Taxonomy (NCBI): domain Eukaryota; kingdom Viridiplantae; phylum Streptophyta; class Magnoliopsida; order Solanales; family Solanaceae; genus Nicotiana; species Nicotiana glauca. The sequence continues at coordinate 130,255 of MU789651.1, forward strand.
TGGTATACTCATCAGGATGTTGGTAAGTGGCATATATTGGGCGACCTGGCTCAAGATTTTGTGTGACACTTTCAATACAAATCAGGCACTACCCCAGACCGCTCCTCCCTATCTAAAATGGGAAAAAGGCCGGATGAATACTTTAGGGAATTTGGGTTCAGATGGAAGAAGCAGGCTGCTCGTGTCAATCCCCCGATTGTTGAAAAAGAAATGGTTGAGCTTTTCCTACAAGCTCAGGAGCCCATCTACTTCAGTCATTTGATCTCAGCCTTGGGTAAACCTTTTAGTGATATGATAAAAATGGGGGAGATGGTAGAAGAAGGAATCAAGGCAGGCAAAATCATGAAACATCTGAAAGACAATCAGAACATCCCAGTAAGATTGGGTGGAAGAAAGAGAAACAGAGAAGATGATCCGACCCTTGATCGACCCTTCTAGCCTCGCCCTCGCACCCGTGAACATCATTGTGCACCAGATGATCCTCCACAATACTACTTCTCTTCACATAACCCGCAAAATCATACATCACTTTCCCAGTATCCAGCTCCACAAAATTCTTATCTATTCCCACGAGCCTACCGCAAACCCCCTGGATCAGGTTTTCGGCCCAATCAAGCCTTTAAGAATGAGAGGCTATGGAAGAAAACCTACACTCCATTGGGAGAGTCATATGACAGTCTATTCCAAAGGCTAAGGAAACTGGACATGTTGAAGCCTATCCAGATAAGAATGCCAAACATTGTTCCAAAGAAGTTTAACTTTTCTCAATAGTGCGCATATTGCTCAAATGCCCCGGGGCATGACATAGAGAAGTGTTGGAATCTGAAGAACGTGATCCAGAAGCATATTGATACAGGCGACATTGTCATGCAAAGTCCAGATGTTGCGAACACTAGCCAAAGTCCATCACCTGTGCATAATGAGACCCATATGGTGGGTATGGTCTATTTTGAAAAAGAATGTGAGAACTCTTCTGGGAGCCTCAAAGGTCCACGTGCTACTAAGCTTTCAGTGCTATCAGAGGTTGATCTTAAGAATGAGCAGGCACAGGAAACCCAAAAGCAATTTGCTGAGAACAATGGGATGAAGACTTGTGAAGGTCCTAATATTGTTGATGCATAAGTCAATAGCTAAGATGTTGAGCTTGGTAATTGGAAAGACTCTCCATTTCTTGGTCAACCAGAGTGGAGTTTTGGTGGCTTATTTTGTTGTCATTTCTGTTGTCCAGGTTATTTCAGGGTTGCAATCGGGATATTGTCTTATAAACAAAACCCTTCTATCATTTTATTTTGTCCAGTTCCTTTGGTCATAGTATCTCATTTGGTGTTGTCTAGGTTTGTTCCAAGGGTTGTACCCCAGTTTATTGTGCTTGTTTTGTTGTACAAACTCTTTCCCCGTCTGTATAATGCAATTCTCTGTTTTCCATTATTACTAGACATTTTCTTTGGTCCTCTCCTTTTTATAGTTCTTTTCCTGTCGACTCTAGTGATATGACATGCGTGCACAGTTATAGGCCTAATCTTAAAAGTTAAGCATGAAGCAATTGGGAGATGATCGGGACATTTGAGGGAAATAAGAACAGATTTGGACATTTTGAGATCATTTGAAGCCCAAACCCTGTGAAACAGGGGCTGATAGAACATAAAGAAACCATATGTTTCATGCGGCATTAGTTTGAAATTAAAAAAAAGTTTTGCCCAAATTGGCAAGGGTCGTCCGTGATAATGAGAATGGGAGTGTTGTCCAATAGAACTATAAAATTAACAAATGGAAAAGGCAAATGTATGGATATAGTTATCAAGTCTGTCACAATCAGAAGATGTTACGAGTGTCTGTTTAATTGTGTTGTTTGTACTTGGCGTGTTCTGAAGATTGGAATGACAACGGCATTTTGTTCTGCTATCTAAATACTTTATCCTTCGTTACCCTTTTTTGAGCCCTATTTGCTTTCTTTCATACCCCTCTTTTGGAATCAGTAGCAAAGATTGGAAACACAAGCATGAAACATAAGGATGAGAAAAGAAAAAGGAAAAAAACAACAAAAATAACAAAACAACAAAAAAAGAAAATAGAAAAAGGAGAAAAAGGGATGAGAAAAGAAAAAGAAAAAATAATAATAAGTGAAAAGAAAGACTATAACAACAAGGAATTTGTGTGAACTACATTAGAACTGATTCCTTTTAAGGAGACGTAGGCAGCTTCACGGCTCGGTCATAGTGGAACAAAAATCAGAGGATCCCCAAGCAAGAAACTAGGGCAGAAGTTGTGGTTGTTATAAAGAAATTCGGTTCCGAAGGTTGTAATTCTAAACCCATGTTAATTTACTTTGAGCCTTTAATACCCTTTCTTTTTATCCCTATCCAAAAGTCCACGTTACGGTCTAAAGAAAGACCTTCTGATCAGTCTTCAAAAGATTCCAAGTCGAGCAAGTAAAGATGATTCATACCAGGGGCAACACTCCGGTCCAAACAAGAACAATAAAAATGAGAGAGTCTTATCGGTGAAAACTTTCACGGGCACCATAAGGCGATGAAAGCCGAGAGAAATCAGAAATGAGAGAGTCTCATTGGTGAAAACCTTCACGGGCATCTTGAGGCGACTGTAAGTTGAGAGAAAAAACAAAAAGAGAGAGGCTTGATAGTGAAGACCTCTCAGGCACTACAAGTCGAAATCAGGATTGTGACTCAAATTGAATAAGCGGAGCATGAAGGTCCTATTTCATGGAAAAAAGGGTACGACAAGAGCTAAATGTCGGAATTGCTTAACAAAATAGGCCACACGTGTATGTCACGGTCGTTAGAGTTAGTATCCATATCCCATAAGTTTCTACCTTATAGTTTTCTTGTTAGGGATCATCTTTTTTCTTTTTTTTTTCCTTTATTCTATTCTTTTTCTTGTTCACTCCTTCTTCCTGAGTCTGTCTGGTCGGAGCAAGTGAGAAATGACTGCAAAATTAGCCATCAACTTTCCAATTGCACAAGACGAGATCTGGTTTAGTGCATCAAAGTGGCATAACTTAGGAAAGAACAACTAGGGCACTAAGCTGGTAATAATCAACATGCTTTGGGATCGCTGCAAAATACAAAGGTGTGGTCCATATCAATTTATGAAGAATAAGACAAGTGGAGAATGTTAGGTGAATGGACCAAAGGTATATTCTATGATGAGATTGAAAAAAGGGTGGACCAGTGACAAGAAAGATATTCCAAGCAGAAATCAAAGGTTATATACCTCAAGGCCAAAGCCAGTGGCTTAAATCAGGAAAGCGCGACATGCGCACTGAAGTTGGTAATAATCAAAATGTTGTGAGCATTAGGTGAAACACAAAGGTTGGGCAGATGTCGGTCCAGGGGCAATACAACATATATTGGGTTCAAACAAATAGAGGTATTTCTTGGTTTAAACATAAAGGAAGTGCTTAGTCAAGGAACTAGCAAGGTCTTTGAATGGAAATCAGTCGCCATGTCAAGTAAAGAAGCAACAAACCTCAAGGCCGAGGCCAATGGACAAGTCAAGAAAGAACAACATATACAGAGTGGGGGAAATGGACGTGATTTGGGAATTCAAGTGAAACATAAAGGTCGGATAGATGCTGGTTCATGAGCAATGCAACAAACATAAGATATTAGGTCTGAACGGAGAAAAGGTATTTCAGCGATACGGATGACAGAGAAAGTGGTTAATCAGTAAACATGTAAGATCTTCAAGTGGAAATCAACTGTCATGGGAAATATATGGGGTCAGATAAGAAGACTAGAAATAATAGTTGGGAAGTTTGTGACTAAGGAGTAGTCAGAAGGTCGGAAGTTTTAACCAAGTTCAAGGCAGTCTAACGAAGCAGAACACGGAAAGGAGCGAGGGGAAAACCATCCCCAGCAAGAGTATCACAACCAGTAACACATTTTAAACTGACAAGATTTTCTTTCATTTGAAACAGGTATGGCAAATGTTGTTGATAGTGGAGAAACATGCCACAAGGAAAAGTAAGTACCGGACAGGTTTGTTTAACTAAATCCTCAGGACCCTCCTAGAAAATGGGACTTGTTTGAAATAAGCATAAGAAGCAGAAATTAACAGTCAAAGGAACTCAAAGAAGCACCATCTTTTTCTACCTTTTTACCCCGATTTGAATGGGGATGTTCTCAGGACCCTCATGGAAAATGGGAGTTGTTTTAAAATAAGCACAAGAAGCAAATTTTAACACAAAATCACTCAAAGGAAACACCATCTTTTTTCACTTTTTTCCCCGAAGAAGAAACACCATCTTTTTCCACCTTTATACCCCGATTTGAATGAGGATGTTTTCAGGACCCTCCTAGACAATGGGGCTAAGCTTTAAGATTTCCGATAATAACAAGAATTAGGATAAAGAACGCTATGAGGAGGTTTAATTTAAACATGGAAGTTGTCCTAAGGTAAGAGTTGAAAGGTTTCAGGACCCTCCTGGATAATGGGATATAACATAAGATTATTTTGAAAAAAGAGAGAAAGGAAAAACAAGAGGTTCAGTAGTAAGAAAATATAATGGAGTATTAAACAGGTGCGATCTACCAGAAGTTTTCAAGACCCACATGGATAATGGGGTATAGCTTTTAAAGTATCATTATTAATATAATTCAATTGCCACTCACAGTTACACCCAGTTATCAAACTGGGAAGAAAGTTTTCTTTGTTTTGTTCATTATTGTATAAGTCAGGAGCCCGCCTGAAGAACAGAGGCATTCTTTTCAAGTACTAGAAATCAAGACCACGCCTAAAGAATAGAGGGAGTATAATTCAAATTTCAATTTTCATGTTTTATTAATAGTTGGTAAAAATGACACGCTCCAGCTACCAAACTTGGGTAGAAAAGTTCCTTTGTTTTGTCCATTATTGTTGAAATTAGGAGCCCGCCAAGAGAATAGAGGTGTATCCTTGATAGTTGTTAAAGTTGTTGAAGTTAGGAGCCCGCCTGGAGAACAGAGGAATACGATTCAAGTTGAAGTCAGGAGCCCGCCTGGAGAACAGAGATGTATCCTTGAAGTTGTTAAAGTTGTTGAAGTCAGGAACCCGCCTGGAGAACAGAGGTGTATCTTTTTAAGTTATTTAAGTCAGGAGCACGCCTAGAGAACAGAGGTGTATCTATTAAAATCTTGAAGTCAGGAGCCCGCCTAGAGAATAGAGATGTATCCTTGGTTGTTGTTAAAGTTGTTGAAGTTAGGAGCCCGCCTTGAGAACAGAGGAATACGATTCAAGTTAAAGTCAGGAGCCCGCCTGGAGAATAGAGGTGTATCCTTGAAGTTATTAAAGTTGTTAAAGTCAAGAGCCCACCTGGAGAACATAGGTATATCTTTTTAAGTTATTTAAGTCAAGAGCCCGCCTGGAGAATAGAGGTGTATCTATTAAAATCTGGAAGTCAAGAGCCCGCCTGGAGAAAAGAGGTGTATCTTTCAAGTTCTTGAAAGTCAGGAGCCCGCCTGGAGAACAGAGGAAGACGACGATAATCAAGAGAAGACATTTAAAGGATCAGGAATAAAATACTCGCCTGGAGAGGGAAGAAATACAGTCAAGAAGTCGTCGCAAGACAGCAACGAAAGGATCGTCGTAAGGAAATACAAGGCGACAAGGCAACAACGGTCGCAAACAAGTTAGAGAATAAATATTTGTAATTCGTAGGTTATAGCTTAGCCTAGCTTCTTTATTTTTCATAGCATGGTGTAATAAAGGGTCAGCAAGTAGCAGCAGCAGCAATAACAGTAAACACAGATTTATGGTAGTCCCAGCTACCAAACATCCCGAACTACATTGACCTGATTCCTTTTTAGCCAAGGATATGTAGAAAACCTTTGAAGTAGAGGTTCGGTCAAAATCTTTCAAAAATGCTTCACACAGAGTATTCAAACGGGCAAAAATCGCTCGTGTCCGCTCACTTTGTCTTTGCACGAAAACTCTTCGTGTTTACGAGCAAAGAGGGGCAGCTGTGAGCACGTAATTTTTGCCTCACAAGAATTACTCTCACAAAAATCAAAACAAAATTTTTTGTTTTATTGTGTGCATTTTTGTGATGTTTTGTGGTATTTCCTGTCATTATTTGTCTGTGTCCGTGCATGTTTGTTATTTAAATTAATAGAAAAATAATACAAAAATATGTTGCATGTACATTTAGGATTTAATTTTACATTTAGGATTAATTAAGTAAGTTGTAGTTTTGCAAAAATGAAAAAATCACAAAAAACAACGTACTTCACATTTTAGTGTTTAATGTCAAAATTGTATGATTTTCTTTTTATTTGATATTTAATTATTTGTGATAATTATTACTTAGAGTTAATTGTATTTTTATAATGTAATTTGGGTTTATAATTTAATTAGGATTTTTAGTTTTAATTTTTGAGAAAAAGGAAGAAAAAAAAATCTGGGCCAAAACACTCTAGCCCAAAGCAAACTCACTCCAATACCTGCCCAAATACCCATCCAGTCCAGCCCAAAACCCTTCCCGACCCAGTCCATCCCCAGACAAACCAAACGACACTGTTTCAATGTCAAACAATTTCAACCATTCATCAATATTGATCGAACGGTCCAGTAAGATTCTCACAACCTGACCCATTTTTCCAGGACCGATCCAGTCCTCCATTTAGCCAAAATGACCCCGTTTTACCTAAGTGAATTAATCCAAACCGTTGATCTTAGTTGATCCAACGGCTTGTATTAAATCTCACATCCAGTATATAACCTTCTAAACCAACCCCCCCAGCCCCCCCCCCTCTCTCGTCTCTCACAACTCAAAGACGAGCACTGTCTCTCACCGCCTTACCCTACCGCCCTCCGCGCACCAAAAATCCTCTCACGGCGGTTCCGGTGGCCTAATGACCTCTATTTTTACACCATAAGTTTGCCATAACCTCCCTATCCCCGATCTACCATCTGTTCCCATGAACTCCTGGCCCAACCTTTTGAATATTCAAAAAAAATCAAACGGACTTTCCAGCGGTCAGTCACTAATTGCCGCCAAATTAAAACCCTAGCCTCACCACCACCTCCTCATTCCAAATACCAAAAACCTTCCTCCGAACACCCATAGAACGTGTCGAATATCATTTCTAAGCCACGAAACCCTAGCGCCGCCACAAAATTCTCCAGTAGCGGCGCCATCTCCAATCGATCCCAAACCAACACCCAGTAACCTCTTTGACCCCTTCACCCCTAATCCGCCATTAGCCTCCCTCAAAATCCCTTAAAACTCGTCGAATCTCAAATCAAAGATGAGACTTGATTTTTGACAAAAAATTGGAAGCCCATGACTGAGCGGTGATTAAGACCAAAATGAATTTCAGTCATGTTCTTGTCTGAGAACACAGGAACGAGACCCATTTCCGTCAAAATCAAAAGGTAGCATAAACGCTTCGAGTCCAAGTCAAAAATGGTGAGTTTTTCTTCTTTCATATCATTTCTATTTCTTTTCTTTTTTTATGTTTCCTTTCCTGTATATTCATCTTGTGTGTTCATGTACCTGTCCTCTGCTTCGTCTCTTTTCTTCTGTTTGTTTAATTTGAATCAATATTTGAATAAGAGTTTTAGATTAATTGAGTATTATCATTTTTGCTATCTGTTTAACTAAAATTGTATAGGATCTATTTCATGATTTTTTTTTTAGTTTGGTTGGTCCGAGTCAATAGCAATGCTCGATTTTTTATTATCCTTGTTTGATTGTGGTCGTTTAGTTATTTGAATTAGGTCATCTTGGTTTGATAGCTTAAAAATTTGGTTGCACTGGAATGGGTCATTCGGACCCCATCAATTTGAATCAGTTTAAACTGCAGAATCTGCCCGAACCATTTGAGGTTAAGGGAAGGTTCAGTCCAGAGATGTTAAGGTCCCTGTTTGATTGTCCGTTGGATCAATTCGACCCATATTTTGGTTTGTCTCAGGATTAGTTTAAGGGGGTAACTCACAGGGGATTTCAGGGGTAATTCAGGGGATAGTTTGGGGGCTGCTGATTAATTTAAAGGCTGCTAATAAACTAAGTGGAGACATTCCTAAGTGGAATTGCACTAGTAGTGATAATAAGGGCTGCTAGTTGATAATGGTGCACTACTTAATTTATATAATAGCACTAAGATAAGTGGGCAATTAAAAATTTGAAAGTTAAATGTTAGTGGAAAATGCACTAGTGGTATGCCTATTTAAAGGTTGGAAATCATAGTGAAAAAGGGGGAGATTAAAAAAAAGGTTTGAAAGGTGGAAAGAGCTGAATAATACAGAAAACAAAGCATGTAAAATTTTACTATTTCATCTAACATTTGAGTATAAAAATCAAAGAAAAATACCAAAAATACTAGGGGTGTTATTGGGAAATCTTGGAAAATTCTGGTGGTATCCACTCTATGGCAAGTTTGAGCAATTAACAGCTAGAAATGAGTTGGAAGTCTTGCTGATATTCAAGTTTCATTTGGTTTATTTTGGCTGGAATTTGGTATTGAATTTTGATTTGGTTTCAAGTGACTTCTCAAATCATTTTCTGGACTGATTCTACTGTTGTTGTGTTGTTTATTGTTGACCCACTTTCATTATCTCATTCTGCTTTCCAGATACACACTCTAAATTTCCAGGAATGTAAAGTTGATTTGAAGTTTGAATGAAAGCAGTCATTTAACTCTTGTTAACCATTTCAATTTTTAGCATTGATTCTATTTTTTTGTGTTAGACAGTCAAATTGAAATGTAATTGGATAAGTTGATTAAATTATTGTGTTCTAATCATATTGTTGACTGTTGGATTGTTGAAAACTTGCTGTAATTTTAAGTATTTGGGTTTAAGTCTGAAATTCATCCAAATTTGGCTCGGAAGTTTATAGACAGTACCTTAGGATAATGTATCTTGAAATCTGTTCTCGTTTAGCTGTAGTTAGTTGATATTTTCGTGTAGTTTGGGTTTGAATAGTTAAAATAGGTATAAATATTAACGGATACACCATGAAATTTTGTTTGTTCAAAATTCATGAGTGCACCATGATTATTGGGATAATTTGTTAGTTATATTAGTTAGTCAATCCTGTGCATGTACGATTAATATACTTGAGGGTATTAACCCCGGATCCATTCCTTTTTCTACAAATGTGGAGTTCTTTTTGGGGGTTTGGGCGTGATTAAAATCTGTAGGTTCAATATATTTGTATTGGGTCTAAATTTATGCATTTAAGGTAGCCTATTTCTATTTTTATTTTTTTAATGTCTAAAAGGGTGTAAATGGATCTTGAGGCGTCAAGTAGATCGAGGCTGGTTTTTGTAATATGCAAAGTCTAAACTCAAATGATGAATGACTTGGGCCCAAGGCTTCATTGGCATGACTAAATTGCATTGGGCTCAATCCAATTAATTTTCATGGCTTCCCGCAAGGTTAATAACGCATAGTTGCTTTAGGCGTACTATTTTACAATTTTACCTTCTTAAACTCAGGTGCACATTTCATGTGGCCCAAATCCAAATCCCAAAATATTGAATAAGATGTGTTCCGAATTGCAGGTACATTTCATGTGACGCGAACCAAAGACATGATTTAAACAACGTTCAAAATTTTTTGAAAATTGTAAAAGCGGTTAAAATATAAAATTTGCATATAGGTTCAAAATATTTTAAAATCAGGTAATTAAGCCGAATATAACAGTTGAGCGACCGTGCTAGAACCCCGGAACCCGGGAATGCCTAACACCTTCTCCCGGGTTAATAGAATTCCTTGCTCAGATTTCTGGTTCGCAAACTGTTAAACAGAGTCAGTATTTTCCTCGATTAGGGATTCAACCGGTGAATTGGGACACCATAAATCTTCCAAGTGGTGACTCTGAATTTTATTAAAATGAATTCTGTTTCGGTTGTCCTTTAATTGGAAAAACTTCCTTTATTTTGCTCTTTTTCGGGGGAGTAGTGAAAAAAGGAGGTGTGACACCCTGAACAAAATAACTACTCGTGTATGTTTCCCTGAAGGATGTAATGACTATGTGTCACACCTCCTTTTGGCGCTACCGCACCCCGCGAAGGGTGCAATAAAGGGAGTTTTTCCACTTAAAGGACAATCGAAACAGGATTCGTTATTTATTACAAGATTCAGAGTCGCCACTTGGGAGTTTTATGGTGTCCCAAGTCACCAGTTTGAATCCCAAATCGAGGAAAGGGTTTGACTCTTTTTAACAGTCGCGAATGAGAAATCCGGCAAGGAATTCTGTTAACCTGGGAGAAGGTGTTAGGCATTCCCGAGTTCCGTGGTTCTAGCACGGTCGCTCAACTGTTGTATTTGATTTCATCTGATTTCAAAACATGTTCTAACTTATGTGCCTTTTATTAGTAACCTGCTTTTATTTTGATAAGAATTGCAACGTCGCAAAAATGCATCTCAAACCACGTCGCACCAGTGCATCCGTGGTTGTCAACACATTTCGACTCCATTGAGATTTGGATTTGGGTCACATAAATGTGCACCCGTATTTAAGAAAGTAAGATTATTAACTAACGTGCCAAAAGAAATTACGCGTTTTTAACTTTGCAAGGGTCATGGAAAACCAACTAATGGCACGCCTCGATTCTAATTCCAAAGGATTGTATTCAACTAAAGTAAACTACGGAGGTTCGTAATTATTTATTTTCCTGAACTAGTTTGAATTAAGCGTGAAAGGCCTATGATTATGAACATCCAATGGAAACAGAGTGTAAAATTTAACTAAAGAGAATTAATACCAATCTTGTTCGAACAACATGCGTTTAAAATATACATCACTTGAATCAGCTTCAAACAGCCATCGCAAAGAAACAATGGACATATCCATAAATGTGCAACTCTCGTTCTTTCCTTTTAATTAATTCCCCGAGTACTTAATTCCATCTAAGGCAAATATAAGCAACTCCATTTATTTAATAGCCAAATTCATTTGAAGCTTCAATCTTGCCTTAATAACGGAGGATGGATTAATTTATTATCAAAGATGAGAAAATGATAGCAAGTACCTTAGCCCCCATTGATTCCTATTACCAAACTTTCAATATAACGTGACCCATAAACACTCAATCAAACCAAGAAACATCTATCAAGTCTTCATTATAGCAAGTAGGTAATTTTTTTTATTATAGCAAGTTGGTAAATCTCTTTTTAATCAACTCTTATACAATCATCATGTTAAACTATCTTTTCAAAACAACCATGAAACTCTAGAATTAGCTTGAACCATATGAAATAGTAAATGTGACTTTATGAATTGATATAATGAGTAAATATAAAATAAACTTAGTCGATTTTTAGACTTTCACTTTAACGAAACATACTTTTCTGCCTCTAACTTGTAATAACAAAAACTTTATATCCCTCATCTCTATACAAATTGGCCCAATTATATCAAGGATCAACAATTTTGCAACAAAAATTGACTATCACAAAATCTTACTTTCAAAAATAAGTTGTTGCCTTTTTAATTGAATTAACTCTAACTTATTCAAATAAACATCACATAATTGAAAATATGTACAACAGAAATAACTTAAACAAAAGTCCGCATATACAGTCCCTCAAATGTTCAACCAAACTAACAATTCACAAGTTTTCAACAAATTAAAAGAACAACATGAATTCCAAAAATACTACTACTACACTAAGATGAACAATCTAAGATAAATACCATTATACTACACTACTGACTTTACGAATTTTAAGCAGATAATTGACACTAAAAATTAAAAGGGAAATATTCATTCATTCATGAAGCTTCAGGCAATTACATCTTTCATTTTTTTCATCTCCTAGAGAATCAAGGAATACCTGGAATTTGAAAGCAAAACAGGAAAATGATCAGCAATAGAAACAGTAGCAGGAGCAGTGTTTCAGCAACAATATCGGCCCAGAAATCTTAATGGAATTATAACTTTTGACTGAATTGAACCAGAAAAACTTTCACCAACTAAATAACAATCTTATTTCTCTAAATAAACCAAAAATTTTCAGCACTTGAAATAGGGAATTTTTAAGAAATCAAAGAGAAAGGAGACAAATTTCAATGGAATTAGGTGTTTTCAATATTTCTCTACTATTTTCAACTCTCAAATATCTTAGCTCTCTTCTGTCTCTTCTTCTCTCAATTTCTGTGTTCTATATTCTTCCTTCTTAAGCTCTAAAACTCTCTTCCTTTTCAGTTTTTTTTTTTTAAAATCCCCTTTCTCGATCTGTTTACTGCCTTTTAATAGGCATTCATTTAGTGCTATCTTTACAAAATCCACTAACAGATTATTTTCCCATTGTTAATAAACCATTACCTTAGTGCCTTCTTTTTAATTAGTTAGTGCACCACTTTAACCCTAAAATCAGCACTTAGTGCCTTACCCATTAATTAGCAACTCCTAATTAACTATTCAAGTATTTCCATTCTCCAAAATACCCCTGGTATCACTGAAACTTACTGTCCTACCACTAACCCAATTACTTTCGATTTTTGCAGCTATAACCAATCCTATATCAACTGAAAGATGCAGACAATCCAATTCAAACAGACATGGCACCACACAAAAGGAATTAATAATGCAAACAAAGCTGGATATCAACTATAGTAATTATCAGGCTTTAAAACATAAAATTAACACAGAAAGAAGCCAAATGGATAATCTACTGGGAGAAAACTTTACACTATGGTCATGTTATTCTAGCAATCAAACCTGAAAAATTACTTTAAAACATGTATTCTATCGACTATACAAACCATTTTGTACAACAATTATTGATAATTATCAGCAAAATACCATAGGTGATTCAAATGGTATTTGACAGAAAAACTGAGTTATAATACAACCTAACTAATCGACGAAACTTATCAAATCGATTACACAACCTATTATATACTAAACAACGAAACAGAAATAATTCAACCAAACAAAAAGGTCATTTGAAGATGGACAGAACAAATTTAAAGACAAAAATCGAAAATTTAAATAAGCTAAACTAAACGTGTAATCAAACATTAATAGAATATATTCAGAACAAAAAGGAAAGGAAAAGAAAAATTACCTCCAAAGCTTAAACTGGACGGACTGGACTGTTAGATCTGTTTGATCAACGGCCCAGATTTGAGACAACTAAACGGTGTCGTTTGGACCGTCTGAGAGACGGTCTGGATTGGACTGGGTCATTGGGATGTTTGGGCCTGGTTTTGGTTTAAAATTTTGTTCCAAATCCAATTTGCTTCATATTTTCAACTCTTTTCTTTTTCTTCTTTTAATTAACAAATTAACAAAATTCTAAAATAAATTATAAAACCAAAATTAAATTACAAAATATTAATCAACCCTTAACAACAGCTAACACACAAGTTAAAATATTTAATTGAAATAAGATCACACAATGGCACATTTAAATGATTAAAAATAGAATAAAAATGCGTATTTTTTGTGATTTTCCTTTTTTTAAAGCCAAATCAGTGTTTAATTAATTCCTAAATGTACGATTAACTCCTAAATATGCATGCAACGTATATTTTTATATTTTTCCAGTAATTTAAACAAATAAAAATGCACATACAAAGGCGAACAATAAAAGAAAAATATTATAAAATCCACAAAAATCGCAAACAACACCACACTATTTTATTTTGAATTTTTGGGAGTAATTCTCATAGGGCAAAAATCGCGTGCTCACATCTGCCCCTCTTTGACCGGAAACACGAAGAGTTTTCGTGCAAAGACAAAGTGAGCGGATACGAACGATTTTTGCCCGTTTGAATACTCCGTGTGAAGCATTTTTTGTAAGATTTGACTGAACCTCTGCCTCAAAAGGTCTCCTACATATCCCTGGCTAAAAGGGAATCAGGTCAATGTAGTTCGGAAAGTTTTGGTAGCTGGGACTACCGTGGAACTGTGCTTTTGCTGTTACTGTTGTTGCATGCTGTTGCTATTGTTTACCGATCTCCTTATTATACCGTGTTAAACAGAAAATAAGAAGCTAGGCTAAACTAGTCTATGAATTACAAAATCTTATCTAGATCTTCAGGCTTGCTCTTCTCGCCTTGCTTTCTTGTTGGCTTGCTTCATCTGATGTTTCTGACTTGACTCGCCGGCCTTTCTTGATTGCCGAACTTGAACTGTTTATTTCTTTATTTTGAGCTTCGAATTATTTTCCCTCGAAGCTTGAACTGCTTTCTCCTGATTGCAGAATTTGAATTTATGCTGGGAACTTGTTGTGATCCTTCATTTTATTGACTTTAACTTGAAATGTATTCCTCTGTTATACGGGCGGGCTCCCGATTCCAACAGCAACTTTAAATCGCCTCTCCTCTCTTTAGGTGGGCTCCTGACTTCATCAACAACTTAAAAAATAAAATGCATTTGGCAATAATTTATGAACTATATATTTGGCAATGTTTACACAAGCAGGACCACTCAGGTCGAAATAAATTAAATGTCCTTTTGAGGAAGTATTCAGTTCAATATCCTATTTGAGGGCAATTAATCACGTCATATCCTATTTGAGGGCGGATAGTCTCATCATATCCTATTTGAGGGCGGATAGTCCCATAATATCCTATTTGAGGGCGGATAGTCCCATCATATCCTATTTGAGGATGGATAGTCCCATAATATCCTATTTGAAGGTAGACAAACCTGATACGTCCTATTTGAAGGTGGACAAACCTGATACGTCTTGTTTGAAGGTAGACAAACCTGATACGTCATGTTTGAAGGTGGACAAACCTGATAAGTCCTGTTTGAAGGTGGACAAACCTGACATGGGGTGCTTAATTGTGTGATTAACAAGATTGATGCAGCCCAAAAAGCTTGATATGATGTAGAGATCTTGAGATGGACATAGCTTCTGTCCCTGTTCTTAAATCAAAGAAAATTTCGTCAGTTTAAAGTGCGGTGAGTGGTAGTGCCACTCCTGTTGGGGATGAATTTTTCCTTATATCTTGAATTGATTTCCTCGTTTCTTCGAGAAAATTTTCAACAATGGCAGAAAATTTTCTGCCCCAGTTTTGGTGATCTTCCTTGTGGCATGCCTTTCTACTATCAATAGCACTTTCTTTCCCTGCTTCAAATCAAAGAAAATTTTGTTAGTTTAAAATGTGGTGAGTGGTTGTGCCACTCTTGCTAGGGATGGTTTCTCCCTTTTTCCTTTCCCTTGCTCTGTGTTCCCAAAACTTGTTGGGGAATGATATTATTTGCTGGGGATGATATTCCTGCTGGGGATGGTCTTTCCCTTTCTCCTTTCCCTGCTCTGTGTTGTCCGACCATTTTGGAACTTTGGTCTATAGTCTGCCGGGGATGGTCCTTCTTCCCGACGATCCTCATCCACAAATTTCTCAACTGTTATTTTTCTGTTTTTCTCCATATTTCCATTATCCTAGACCAATCCATTATTTGGTCTTGCAACAATCGTCTTTTCATTTTATTGCCTTATCTCGGGCCTATTCACGTTGTTCTTCGCACCATTTTGGCGACTGGTAGTAAACTCTGAAAAATCCTTCTAAAAAACAAACTGCTGGGGAAAAAGTCTTAAAAGCAAGAAAAGTGATGACTTCAAAAGATAGAAAAAGAAAAAGCCTTTCTGAACAAATGTCGGGTAGAAGAAAAAGGAAAAGAACTTATCTTAATGGTATAACCAATCCCAACGATTATGTCATGCATTCCGGATTAATCAACCCAGTCTATTTGTATCAATCAATCTTTCTGATGGCCTCATTTTGCTGGGAATAAACAAACACCCAACTTTTTTGCCGAATGCGGATCTTTTCCGCCAATCTTATCTTGTCGCCTC
>MU789651.1:155967-172734 GCA_026770625.1 Nicotiana glauca
ATCATCAGAAAACGTCACTCGGTTTACCTCGAAGATTTTGTGCACTATCCTCTCCAAGTGGTTTACAGAGATTTTATCCGGAACATGGGCCTCGTTCAGGATTTTCATCAGTGCCTGGCAATGGTCACTGGAATGGATCAACAAGGATAGCAACAAAATATGTGCTGGAGTCTTTCGTAACTGCTCCATAATGGAGTAGTGTTGGGCCTTCATTTTCTTTAAAAACTCCTCTGCCTCTTCCTCCGTCACGGGCTTCTTTGTCACTGCTGGGTTGGACCTTCTTAACTCTGTGGGAGAAAAACACCTTCCCGAACGAGTTAACCCCTAGGCCTCACATATTTCTTCCACAACCTCATTTCCTTTGTACATCACCATCGCTTTACTGTAACTCCATGGCATGGCTTTCTCATTGGTTATCAGCAACTGCAGTACTGGCCTGATAACAACTGGCCCTACACATGCTGGCTTGCTCGGTTTCCCTTGCACTGTTACTTTGACCGGCTCTGGATTCTTTGCAACAATAGGAAAACTCGTCCCCCTCACCACCACCTGCTTGACATCTACCTTTTCCAACTGTACCACCGCTTCCCTATTGGTCGACTTTACTTTTGGGCTGGCACGGATCATCATCACTGCCTGTGACGATTTCTTTGGCTCCCCTTCTTCGTGTATCAACTCAATCATATGGGCCTCATGGTGAGTCGGCAGCGGATTCTGGTTGATATTGGGTGCCTCTGGTGTCTGAACCTCGATCTTATTGGTGTCAATAAGATCTTGCACATCAAGTTTCAATTTCCAACATCTCTCAGTATCATGTCCGGGAGCCCCCGAACAGTACTCACAACTCACTTAGTGGTCTATATTTTTGTGAAGAGGATTTGGAAATCTGGGCTCAACAAGACTTAACAAGCCTAACTGCTTTAATTTGTGAAACAAAACAGTATAGGTTTCTCCCAACTCAGTGAATATCCTTGGTATCTGCACCCTTTCATTTCTGAAAGCCTGATTTCCCCGAAAACCTGGCCCTGAAGGGTTCCTGTAGGCCCTTGGTGGTGGATATGCATTTTGTGGAGGTGGGTAGGTATTTTGGGGAGCCAGCATGCGCTATTGCGGGCGAGCCGGAGGCTGGGTGTATGTCTGGGCTTGATGGACGGAGAAGTGTGGTTCTTGTGGTCGGTAGTAGGGCTGTGGAGGGTAATTTGGAGTGTGTGGGTAATTTGGGTGATGGGGGTCTGGATTGGTAGAGGGGGGGAGTGTAAGGTCCCGTAAATAATTTTTGGTCTCAAAACTTAGTAACTCGTGTTGTCGACTGCGATTATATGTTAGGAATGTGTAGAAAGCTCGCCGCGGTTCGGACCCTTGGTAGTGATCTAAGCCTGTAAAAATCAAAAGAATCAATTTTCCAGAAAATTGTCATTTGTGCGGTCCAGAATGCGGTCGCAGATCAGCTATGCAGACCGCATTCCTGCCGCATAGTGAATCAGAGCGTTGGTCTAAGTTGATGTTGAAAATGCGGTCCATAATGCAACCGCATAATCGATATACGGACCGCATTCCTGCCGCATAGTGAATCAGAGATTTGGTCTAAGTTGATGTTGAAATGCGGTCCATTATACGACCGCATAATCTATATGCGGATCGCATTTCCACTGCATACCCAGGAAGAGATGTCCAGTGATTTGGGGTAAGTTCCGCGGTCCAATGTGCGGACCGCATTCCAATTATGCGGTTGCATAGTGCGACAGTAGATCTTACCCGGACTTCTATTTTCTAAAATTTAAAACCCGACCCCCTTTCTAATATAACACCCTAACCCCTCATTTTTACCATTTTTCTGAATAAAACAAGAGAGAGGGAGGAGGGGTTCTTGAGAGTGAGTTCCTTTTCTTCAAAATTTGTTCCTCAAATTATCTGGTTCGGGAAATTTTAAAGCAAGTGTTTTCATCTCCATTTCTACAGGTAAAATCCCTACCCCATTTTTCATTGACTTTCAGATTTATTGAGAGGGGGAAAGTCTCATGCACTAGTTCTTGATGATAGGGGTTGAAACACNATGTAAACTAGATTGGCGTGGCTAGATTTCTTGGTGACTGATAATAGGAGTTTAAAAAGGGAATTCGACTCCAGGTATGTATGGCTAACCTTGACTTTGTAAAATTGCCTCGTTGGTGTTCAATGTTTGGTATATGACATTCACGTGGGTAAATTGTGAAATTCGTGTGATTTGCATGGTTGTAATTATGATATGTGGTATTAGATGAAAACATATGACGTAAGGAAATTGTAAGAGATGCACCTGAAATAATTGTGATATTAACATCTATGGCTTCGTGGGCAAGTATTGTTGTAACCTAAAACACTTGTGAATTGTAGAATATGACGGAAATAGTATTGATGGTTATGGAAACACTTGTAAATTATTGTTGCTACTCCTTAAGAAGTGTTGTTGTGATCTTTGTGAATTGTTCATTGCTGCTGTTGTGATTGTTTGTGAATTGAAAATGTACGGTGGGATCGGGTTGCGCGCCGCAACACGAAGTAATAAGGTGCGGGTTGTGGTGATAAGGGTGGCCGAGGTAATAAGGGTGGCTGAGGTAATAAGGGTGGAAAGTGATCGAAATCACTGTTGAAATGAAAAATATGAGCAAAAATGTGAAATCTATTGATGTGGAAATGTTGAAAGGGGACGGGAGAGTTTGTAAAACTTGTTTGGCTTGATTGTTCTTTCTTTATGGAATTGATTGTTGTTTCTGTTACTGTTACTCACTTATCTATGGCTTGAGTTTACTTGGCGCAAAGTTTGTTATACATACCAGTACAATTCAAGTGTACTGACGCCCCTTTTGCCGGGGGCGCTACATTCGTGTTATGATTATAGGTGGATCTGCAGCAGGTACTCCAGCCCACCGATTGTAGCTCCCTCTTCACCTTCCGTCAGTTGTTTTGGTGAGCCTAATTCCTCTCGGGGCCCTACGTGGCTCAGGACGCTTGTTTCCGTAGTTTTATTTTGGCTGTTGTAAAAGGTATAGTTTGAGCCTTGTTACCGGCAAATATTCTAGTAACTCCTTTCATCTGTAGAGGATCCGTAGATAGGAAAATGTGGGTCGTGAACTTATGTAATATGTATTTTGTATATAGGGGCAATGTAAAATGTAAACCACGCTAGTAACCATGTACCTTGTTTATGTTTTGAAATGAATTGGTGTTCTGAATTAACCGTATGGACATTTCACTTGGCTAATAAGTAATAGAAGATGTGGGGTAATACGTGGAATAGGAAAGGCACCCAGGTCCGCTTGACTGGGGATACCCGGTCGAGCGCCGGTCATGTCCCTCGGGTTTGGGGCGTGACAGGGAGGACCTCTCGATCTGGACCAATTACTTGCCTCAACTATCGCAACATCTTCCCTTTTCTTCTTCCCGAGCGCACCTCCTGTGCCACTTTAAATGGCCTGAGTTGTTGCTTTCAGAGCTGAATAACTCAAGATTTTGTTAGACTTCAATCCTTCTTCAATCATGGCTCCCATCTTTACCACTTCATTGAACGATTTACCCACGGATGTCACTAGATGACCAAAGTATGTCGGTTCCAATGTCTGCAAAAAATAGTCTACCATTTCGTTCTCCCTCATCGGAGGATCTACTCTTGCTGCTTGTTCCCTCCAGCGGAAACCAAATTCTCTAAAGCTCTCTGCGGGCTTCTTTTCCAACTTCAACAATGACAGACGATCGGGGACTATCTCAAGGTTATACTGAAAATGGCCAATGAATGCATGTGCCAAGTCATCCCAAGTAAACCATCTGCCACGATCCTGTCTCGTGTACCATTCCAGCGCGGACCCGCCCAGGCTTTGACCGAAATTGGCTATCAACAATTCATCCTTCCCACCAGCTCCTCCCATTTTACTGCAGAAACCTCGGAGGTGGGCCACCGGGTCACCATGCCCCTCGTACAAATCAAACTTGGGCATTTTGAACCCTGCGGGCAGCTGGACATCAGGGAAAGGGCACAAATCTTTGTAGGCAACACTGACTTGGTTGCCTAAACCGTGCATGTTCCTGAAAGATTGCTCCAGGATTTTGACTTTTCGAATCACTTCCTCCTGTTCCTCATTCTTAATTGGTTTCTCCGCTTCCTCCGGGATCCCAAAATGGGGTGTATATGTGTATGGCTCAGGAGTTTTAAAGTGGGTTCAGGAGGGTAATATTGGGTGTCATGAACTTGGAACAGTGGTTTACTAGACGATCTTTGCAATGTGGCTGGGGGAGATGCCACAAAGACATGAATATTTGGTGGAGGAGGTTTCTGATTGGGTGGCGGAGCTTGGGGATCGTAGGCATCTCTTCCCTGATAGTAATGATGGCTTGGGAAGCTTGTTGAAGGGCCGGGGGAAAGGTATTCCGGCGTGTATCCTAGTGGGAAAGTAGGAGTAATGGGTGGTTTGGGCTCCTTTTGAACCCTAGCCAAGGCTAGTTGTATTTCATTCATCTCCAGTCTCATTTTTTCCATTTTTTCCATTGCCTCCTTCAGCATCTGATTTACCGTCTTTTCCGATTCAACACTGTTTTCTGAGCCAGTCATGCTTTCTGGTATAGGACCTTTTGATCTTTTTTGATAATGGTATGATGCCAGTACGCTCTAACAACTAACTGCTTGAAATTTCTTGATAATCAACAAACTTGTTAGTTTTCAGAGTTTAATCAAACAGGAAATCGCACGTTGAGATGAAATGTACCTTGGCAGTTTAGCCATTTCTATCATGCCATTCGCTTCGATTGTATGCGTCATTCCGGCTTATTTTGCTTTCCTTATTCGTTTTTATTTTAGTGGTGATCGAATCTTATATAGATTGCCTACGTATCATGTCCCCGCATGAATCAGACCGAGCGTAGTTCTGGCCATATGAAGCACGTGATAAAATATTTTTCACACAAACAAACTGCTTTTATTAAACCACTTGAATAAAGTTTACAAACTTTTTAGAAGAAGAACAAAACAAAACTGAAAGAACTGGCTGACAGACTCACCAAATTTAAAAGATTAAAAATACATCAATGCTTTGAATTTTTCTGTGGCCCGTGAGGCATCATTCGGCCTTGCCACGGGCCTTAATGTGAGATCCCTTTGCAGCCCTTTCAATTCCTCCATGATCTGGCGGACATAACCCATGATTGAAGTAAAGAGAGTAGTACGGGGCATTTCCTCACAGGCTAGGCACCTCATGGTGACATAGTGCCAGATCTCTTCGATCCTTCCCCTGATCCTGTCCCTTTCCACAAGCAATTGCTCTATTTGTTGATTCCGCATCCCCAGCACTCGAGTGTTGTGGAAGAATTATTCTTGAAACTCTTGCATCTGCTTTTCCATCCGTGCCATTAAGTAATGACAGCGTTTCCTATCGACTCTGAAGTCTCTGGCTTGCTTAAAGAGACGTTCTTCAAGGGTGGATATTGTTTCTCTCAATATAGAGATGCTCCCTTTGTAGTCCCTCTTCATCTGCCGCAAATGCAATTTTCGCTCTTCTGTACCCCTTGCCCATCTGGCCTTGATGCTTGTTATCCTGGCTTCAAATTCTTCCAAACACTCTTGGCATTCGATGATTTACCCTTTTAACTCATTTATCAAATCCTCATCAGACCGACTCCTTGGGTATCTGTCGGCATCCATTCTCATCTGTCGAATTTGGGATTTCAAAGCTTCATTTTCCTGGGCCAACTTCTTTTTATCCCCTTCGTCGGTGGCAGCCTACAAACCGTTTTCAAACCGGAGATCCTGGGCCTATTTTTCCAATGTTCTTATGAGGGCCCTATATTCGCGTTCTTTATCCAGCCAAAGTCGCGGTGCTTGTGATGCATCCACAAACTCTTATATGTGCGGCCTTTTGGTTGGCCGTTCTGGGGCGTCTTATACAATGTTCTTCCTTCTGTACCAGTCGAGGTAGGCTGGTGATACTTCGTCTCCGGATAGGTCATGCACCCAATTGTTTGCCATCAAGTACTGGCATTCATTCCATATAGAACAGATAGTTTCTTCATGAAATTGGCCATCGGTGCTAACCTCGACCACATAAACACTAAGATCTTCATCTGGGTGTACCATCTGACACCTTCCTAACTGTCTCATCACTCGGTAAGGCACATAAGACTGAATACCTCAGAGTCCCATTAAGAGGAGGAAGGACCCGTGGCAGGCATATACACAATTTCTTCCACAGGAAGCCAACCTAACGTCCAATCTATTTGCACTGCAGTGATGACACGGGGATAGGATACCCAGTCTTCGAACCCTTCTGGCAACTTGAGCCCTGAAATCCTTGTGTGGTACTCTTCATGCAGCCTTTGTTTGTAGATCTGTAGCTCACATACTGAGGGTGGTGACACAATTCTCGATCATCCACATCTGCAGCAATAAATTGCATCCCTCGAAGAAATCCGCCCCAGCTTTACAAGCTGTGAGAGCCCGGTACACCTCAGATACTATCATAGGGGCCATCGTGCTTTTGTTATTGGTAATTAAGACCTTGACAGCTCCGGCCACTTTCAAATCGATGTTTCTATATTTCCGGGGAAATACCACAATGCCCAAGAAGGCTACCATGAAGGCGAACCGCCTATGTTCATCCCATTTTATCTGATTTCCTCTATTACAAACCCCGCTTTCTGGGTCGTTGAATCCCCTTATATGCCCATACCTCCGGTATATGAAATGTAGAGTGGAATAACCCCTATCCAATTCAGAGTACGGGACTCCCTTGCTTATCTTCAATAGATCCATGAACTTGTGTGAATTGACGGCTCTTGGAGCAATCAGATATTTGTGCCTTAGCCCCTCGGTAATGTCCATATAACCTGCTACCTCTTCCAAGGTTGGGGTAAGTTCAAAATCCAAGAAATTAAATACATTGTGGGCCGGGTTCCAAAACATAACCAAAGCCTTTATGATGTCACATCTGGGTCTGACGTTCAACAAATTGCTAAGACCCCCCAGATGTAGTTTGATTTTATCTTGCTCTGACTTTCCCAAATCCTCCCACCATAAGCGCAACTCCAAAGGGATCTTGCTTCTAACTGCTAGTGGAAAACTTGGACTCGTGCTAATTCTGCACATTTATTAAGGGGTTTTAAGCAGAAGGTAAAACTTATTTGACTCACAACAAAACTGACAACAAGGTTTTCAAATTAAACACAAGACCCGGTTTTTCGAGTACGGCCTTCCAGCACTTCGGTGACGAAGGTTTTGAGGTTGTGTGGGCTTACTGGTCCAAACCTTAGAAATGACCAGAGGTGGCTGTTTAAGCAAATTCAGCCTTCCGGCGTCCCTTTCGGGAACATTCGGCTATTTTTGATAAAACGGCATTCCCCGACTTATTGATGAAAAATTAAAATTTGACATTTTTGGTGACTTTCGCAAAATGGGAAGTTGGACCCGACGAGGGTTGCCTACGTATCCCATACCCTGTGAGAATCAAACCAACGTAGTTTGCCCAAATAAAACAAACTACATTTGAAAACGACACACGTTTTTTTTTAAATAATTGGCAAATAAAATGAATTAATTTTTTTATTTTCAAACACAAACTATTTTTGAAAACTAAATAATATTTTTTCCTTTATTGGCAAGTGAAGTAGAATATTTTTTTAAAAATATTTTTTTTCTAGTGGAAAATAAACAAACTATTTTAAACTATAAAACTTTTTCTTCTATTGTTTTTTTTTCAAATAAGTTAAACTAAAAAAAATCACATTTTCCTTTTCGTTTCCTCAGAGTTTCGACATTACTTGGATATTGGTTTTATTTTTCTTTAAAAAAAAAGTTTATCTCCCTACACTGCTATTTCTTTTTTTTTTCACAATTTCCCAGTATTCCCGATTTTCAGAAGCCGGTCAGCATGCAAGTCTGAAGTAAATAAATGCGTAAAACAAACAGGATGCAGCAAGATGGTTTTTTTTCATTTTAGGTTGCCTGTCCTAGACGGACCCAGCCCCTGTGTTGAGTCCTCTAAGTCGAATGCAACATGATGCAAATAAGCGTTCCTACTAGGGATCCGGCATGAGGTTTTGTTATACTAGGTTTATCCTGGGTGTTTGTTCTAAACCTGGCTTACCCGAGTGGACAACTCGAGCCGAGGATGGGAACTGCGTACTGGTAACCAAAAGATCAACCGGCTTTGCAACTCCTCCGAATCCTCGTTCTATTTTGGGATATGACATTAATAGAACTAAGTCACGACCAACGTGCACTCCTCGGAGGTAAGAAGAGAAGGTTTCGGCACAGTTTATATATATAGTTCAAACAATATCAAAAGCGGTAAAGCATTTAGCACATATAGCATGAAAAATATAAAAATCAAAGAATATACACTCCAAATACAACAAATATACCAAGCTCAAATTCTTGAACCCTGAACCAAAGTTCTGGGTTACGATCCCCAGCAGAGTCGCCATAGCTGTCACACCTCCTTTTGGCGCTACCGCACCCCGCGAAGGGTGCAATAAAGGGAGTTTTTCCACTTAAAGGACAATTGAAACAGGATTCGTTATTTATTACAAGATTCAGAGTCGCCACTTGGGTGTTTTATGGTGTCTCAAGTCACCGTTTTGAATCCCGAATCGAGGAAAGGGTTTGACTCTATTTAACAGTCACGAACCAGAAATCCGGCAAGGAATTCTGTTAACCCGGGAGAAGGTGTTAGGCATTCCCGAGTTCCGTGGTTCTAGCACGATCGCTCAACTGTTGTATTAGATTTCATCTGATTTCAAAACATGTTCTAACTTATGTGCCTTTTATTAGTAACCCGCTTTTATTTTGATAAGAATTGCAACGTCACGAAAATGTGTCTCGAACCACGTCGCACCAGTGCATCCGTGGTTGTCAACACATTTCGACTCTGTTGAGATTTGGATTTGGGTCACATAAATGTACACCCGTATTTAAGAAAGTAAGATTATTAACTAACGTGCCAAAAGCAATTACGCGTTTTTAACTTTACGAGAGCCATGGAAAACCAACTAATGGCACGCCTCGATTCTAATTCCAAAGGATTGTATTCAACTAAAGCAAACTACGGAGGTTCGTAATTATTTATTTTCCTGAACTAGTTTGAATTAAGCGTGAAAGGCCTATGATTATGAATATCCAATGGAAACAGAGTGTAAAATTTAACTAAAGAGAATTAATACCAATCTTGTTCGAACAACATGCATTTAAAATATACATCACTTGAATCGGCTTCAAACGGCCATCGCAAAGAAACAATGGACATATCCGTGAATGTGCAACTCTCGTTCTTTCCTTTTAATTAATTCCCCGAGTACTTAATTCCATCTAAGGCAAATATAAGCAACTCCATTTATTTAATATCCAAATTCATTTAAAGATTCAATCTTGCCTTAATAACGGAGGATGGATTAATTTATTATCAAAGATGAGAAAATGATGGCAAGTACCTTAGCCCCCATTGATTCCTATTACCAAACTTTTAATATAACGTGACCCATAAATACTCAATCAAGTCAAGAAACATCCATCAAGTCTTCATTATAGCAAGTAGGTAATTTTTTTTTTATTATAGCAAGTAGGTAAATCTCTTTTCAATCAACTCTTAAACAATCATCCTGTTAAACTATATTTTCAAAACAACCATGAAACTCCAGAATTAGCTTGAACCATATGAAATAGTAAATGTGACTTTATGAATTGATATAATGAGTAAATATGAAACAAACTTAGTCGATTTTTAGACTTTTACTTCAACGAAACATACTTTTCTGCCTCTAATTTGTAATAACAAAGGCTTTATATCCCTCATCTCTATACAAATTGGCCCAATTATATGAAGGATCAATAATTTTACAACAAAAATTGACTATCACAAAATCTTACTTTCAAAAATAAGTTGTTGCCTTTTTAATTAAATGAACTCTAATTTATTCAAATAAACATCACATAATTGAATATATGTACAACAGAAATAACTTAAACAAAAGTCCGCATATACAGTCCCTCAAATGTTCAACCAAACTAACAATTCACAAGTTTTCAAGAGGTTGTCACTGAAGATTAAAAGGGAAGCATTCATTCATTCATGAAGCTTCAGGCAATTACATCTTTCATTTTTTTTTTCATCTCCTAGAGAATCAAGGAATACCTGAAATTTGAAAGCAAAACAGGAAAATGATCAGCAATAGAAACAGTAGCAATAGCAGTGTTTCAGCAACAATATCAGCCCAGAAATCTTAATGGAATTATAACTTTTGACTGAATTGAACCAGAAAAACTTTCACCAACTAAATAGCAATCTTATTTCTCTAAATAAACCAGAAATTTTCAGCACTTGAAATAGGAAATTTTTAAGAAATCAAAGAGAAAGGAGACAAATTTCAATGGAATTAGGTGTTTTCAGTATTTCTCTACTAATTTCAACTCTCAAATATCTTAACTCTCTTCTGTCTCTTCTTCTCTCAATTTCTGTGTTCTATATTCTTCCTTCTTAAGCTTTAAAACTCTCTTCCTTTTCAGTCTTTTTTTTTAAAATCCCCTTTCTCTATCTGTTTACTGCCTTTTAATAGGCATTCATTTAGTGCTATCTTTACAAAATCCACTAACAGATTATTTTCCCATTGTTAATAAACCATTACCTTAGTGCCTTCTTTTTAATTAGTTAGTGCACCACTTTAATCATAAAATCAGCACTTAGTGCCTTACCCATTAATTAGCAACTCCTAATTAACTATTCAAGTATTTCCATTCCCCAAAATACCCCTGGAATCACTGAAACTTACTGTCCTACCACTAACCCAATTACTTTCGATTTTTGCAGCTATATTCAATCCTATATCAACTGAAAGATGCACACAATCCAATTCAAACAGACATGGCACCACACAAAAGGAATTAATAATGCAAACAAAACTGGATATCAACTATAGTAATTATCAGGCTTTGAAATATAAAATTAACATAGAAAGAAGCCAAACAGATAACCTACTAGGAGAAAACTTTACACTATGGTCATGCTATTCTAGCAATCAAACCTGAAAAATTACTTTACAACATGTATTCTATTGACTATACAAACCATTTTGTGCAACAATTATTGACAATTATCAGCAAAATACCATAGGTGATTCAAATGGTATTTGACAGAAAAATTGAGTCATAATACAACTTAACTAATTGACAAAACTTATCAAATCGATTACACAACCTATTATATACTAAACAATGAAACATAAACAATTCGACCAAACAAAAAGGTCATTTGAAGATGGACAGAACAAATTCAAAGACAAAAATCAAAAATTTAAATAAGCTAAACTAAACGTGTAATCAGACATTAACACAATATATGCAGAACGAAAAGGAAAGGAAAAGAAAAATTACATCCAAAGCTTAAACTAGACGGACCCGGGCTCAAACTCATACTTCGACCATTTTGAGGTTGAACGGACCTTAGTAGAAGTGTTCTTAACTGAAAACACTCCGACTAAGGTCTATTAGACCCCAAATCTCTAATTAATTGGACAAATTTTTAACATTTGGTTTTCTAGGGTTCTAGAGGGTGTGATTTGAGATTTGAACAGTTCGGGTTAGATTCGAACCAAACCAATGGTGGTTTGGTGATTAGGAAGGTCGGGGTGTGACAGGGTGTGAGTTTGGGCTTGGTTGGAATGGGTTAAAGTTTTGCTCGAATCTTCAAACGAAGATTGGAGACGATGGGGGATGATTCGAGCTAAACGGTTCATGGATTTGTAATGAGGGTGGTAGGTGGTTTAGGGGTGTTAATTTCAAGGCCATCGGCATTGTTGCCGTCGGGTTTCAGGTGAAGGAGTTGGGGGGCGATGCTAGGGTTTGGGGGTTGGGCTTTGTCTCTGATGGAGACGATGAGTAAGAGATGAGGGAGTTTGGCTCGGGGGGTGTGGGGTGTGATTTAGGTTTATATATGAAATTAGGGGATTAATCCAGGTCGTTGGATAAATTGAGATCGATGGCTTGGATCAATTCCCTTGTGAGGAACGATGTTGTTTCTTTAAATAAGAGACTGGGTCTGTTTTGGATGGGAACGGTTTGGGTTATTAGGGAGCCTTGGGACCGTCAGATCAAATTAAATCAATGGCTCGGATATATTGACCAAATACGGCGTCGTTTGGAGATTCCTAGAGATGGACTGGACCGTTAGATCTGTTTGATCAACGGCCCAGATTTGAGACAACTAAACGACATCGTTTGGACCGTCTGAGAGACGGTCTAGATTGGATTGGGTCATTGGGACGTTTGGGCCTGGTTTTGGTTTAAAATTTTGGCCCAAATCCAATTTGCTTCATATTTTCAACTCTTTTCTTTTTCTTCTTTTAATTAACAAATTAACAAAAATCTAAAATAAATTGTAAAACAAAAATTAAATTACAAAATATTAATTAACCCTTAACGACAGCTAACACACAAGTTAAAACATTTAATTGAAATAAGATCACACAATGGCACATTTAAATGACAAAAAATAGAATAAAAATGCGTATTTTTTGTGATTTTCCTTTTTTTAAAACCAAATCAGAGTTTAATTAATTTCTAAATGCACGATTAACTCCTAAATATGCATGCAACGTATATTTTTGTATTTTTCCAGTAATTTAAACAAATAAAAATGCACATAAAAAGGCGAACAATAAAAGAAAAATAATATAAAATTCACAAAAATCGCAAACAACACCAAACTATTTTATTTTGAATTTTTGGGAGTAATTCTCATAGGGCAAAAATCATGTGCTTACACTATGTGGTTACTTCTTTGATATAAAATATTCAGATGTTAATGGCGTTTCTCCCTGAAAAAGGTATTTTTCACAAAGTTGGTGGTAAAAATACTTAAATTCTTAATTTCTTACATCATAAATATATAATTGTCTTTATAATATTCATTTGATTATGATTTTCTCTCATGATACCAGAAATGTTTGAGCAATATTTGATAGTACAAAATATATCAACAACTCCTGAAGAGCTAAATGTTTGTCTAGAAGACATATGACACCAGCAATGTCTGATAAATATTAGATTGTGAATAATGAATGAAGGCTCTTGAAGAGCTTATATACAAATATGTCATTCATATTATGATTATGGTCAAAATATATGTTGTAAAAAACTTGAAGTTTACTAATACAAATGGCTATTATACTGAGACTACAAATGACTGAAAGATTAAAAATCTTCATGTTTCCACAATCATAGGGGGTAAAATAATATATATGTGAGAAGTTACCTGCCTTATTCTTCAATTTGTACTATATCATGTATTACATTGAACTAGAAGTTTACTAATGCAAACGTAGTCACAATAAATCAGAAGTTTTACTGAGGCAAAAGTAGCTATAATAAATCAGAAATTCACTGATACAAAAGTAGCCACAGCAAATAAGAAGTTTACTAATGCAAAAGTTTATGACATAGTAAACCAGAAGTTTACTAAGAGATAGCACATGCGATGATAAACTTCATGTTTTAATTTGCCATTTTTAGATGATCTATTTGAGAATTCAGATAAGCATACTGAAGAACTAGAAGATTCTTCAAGAATTCTCTTGTGTTTCTTGTTTTCATAATAAATTGATTATACCATCTAAAATTGGAACTAATATCCTTGAATTCTGAAATATATAAAAGGTGAATATGGGCCTATTCACCTATCATGTGAACTACTTATAGATGCATATATGAGATGGTTACATGTGTATTTATTGTCAACCTACAGTTTGGCATTTGAAATTACTTTTCTCAATTAAGAGCATAACTTTCAGATTATGAAATCAAGACACTTCATCTTGATAATATTGGTTTAGCATTGAATACCTCCTACTAATGGCTAAACTATTGCTTATGAGAATAAAGCTTGATGTGTTGGTCTAAAATATTCTAAATTGCATACAGAAGCACTTGCATGCATCAGACAAGCAATATATTATAAGTCCTTCCCTCACAATTGGTTTAGGATCAGAAATTAAATATTTTTACTATTTTTTATGTGTGTTATGTCATACCTCTTTTTTACGCGCCTACCCCGAGGGATAAAATGCATAAGGGAGTTTTTCCAATTTAAGTGACAATATTCGAAATGGGATTATTTATTTATTTCAGAGTCGCCACTTGGGAAAGGTTTGGCTTTTGGTGTCCCAAGTCACCGGTTTATCTTGAATCCCAATTCGAGGAAAATATTCGACTTTCCAAATGAAGTCTGCGAACTAGAAATTCTAAGTAAGGAATTTTGTTGACCCGAGGGAAGGTGTTAGGCACCCCCGGATCCCGTGGTTCTAGCACGGTCGCTTAAATTGTTGTAATGGCCAAATATCTGATTTTAAAACATGTCATAACTTATGTGCTTTTATTAACATTAAACCGCTTTATTATTATTTTTATTTTTAAAACGAAAGTGAACGTCGTTTAAAGTACGTTTTCGGATTGCGCCGCATGAAATGAACCCGCAATCCTAGGCACACTCCATTCAACGTTTTAGGATTTGAATTTGGATCGCATAAAATGCCTACCCATATTTAGGAATGTAATTTATTAAAGTCGCGCATACAGCCCATTAGTTCAACCAATACCGTCCAAAGTATCATCCTTTTAGCAAACAAATAGTCAATCTCAGAGTTCTACTATTATTTATGCAAATCAATACATTGGCCTCAGCTTGAAGCCATTAATTAAACCAACTGCTCACCTATGATTACTACGACAAATGCTACTGAGTGTTCTATCTCAACATGAATCCTTCTCAAAACAAATTTGAAAACTGTTGATTCGAACTTAACTGAAGCTAATCTGAAATTTCTCCAATTAATCACACTGATACTCAACAATAGAACTCCTATATATTTTTGAACACACACTTAAATAAACACATTCACAGTTGACAGTTATCAATCCTTTACAACACAAATAAAAGTTTAAATCACATCATTAAATTGAACGTTAGGTACATAGTGACAAAAAATGAAACAACTCAGATTTCATGCTTCTATTTCTTCATATTTCAGCTCACAACTATCAAAGGCAGAGCCACGTACCTGGGATGGAATAGAGATGAAGTAAAAGAGTCAGTAGCAAGCTATAGCACAGCAAACAAACAGCAGAACCAGCAGTAGCAAAAGGAACACAGCTTAGAATCCAGCAAAACTCAAAACCAGTTTCAAAACCCACACTGCCAAACAGACTGTACTCCAGACAGATCAACGACCAACTCAAATATTTTGAATACCCCAGTATAGAACAGAAAACAAAATATTCTGACTATTTCTGCTCTTAAAACTGATGTAATAGTATTGTGAGCACGTGATTTTTGCCCTAAGCAAATTATTCCTAAAATCCAAACAAAATGATTTTTCATTATTTTTACAATTTTGTTGATATTTGTTGCATTTTTTGTGTCAATTAGTTGCATAATAATTCATATTAAAATACAAAAAATATGCATATACATTAGTATTTTTAATTTTACAATTTTAGTATTAATTCATTTTAGAAAAATTTAAGGAAAATAAAAAAATAGCATTTTATTGTTTTAATCGGAAACTACTATAAAATAGCTATTAAATAAATTTTTAGAATTTAATTAGTTTTAGTTTAATTTCACAATTTAATAAAATCAGAAAATATATGTAAAATTGAAATTGAAAAATAAAATACAAAATACAAAATGAAAAAGCAATACAAAAATATGTGAAGGAAATATAAGAAATAAAAGAACAAATTGAGAAATGGATTGTTAAAAATTTTGGGCTAATTACCCAAACCCAAAACAAAATAAACGCCCAGGCCCAAAATTATTCCCTACCCGGTCAGCCCCAGCTCTAAACCAAACGACGACGTTTAAGAAAGCTTAATCCCAGCCCTTGAAAACATTGATCCAACTGTCGTGTGGCTTGATTTCATTAAAAAAAATGATGTCGTTTAATGCTCATCCAATCTCAGCCGTTAAAATTGGCTCATCCAACGGCTGAAGTTCATTAATGTCTTTTTAATATATTTCATATACCAAACTAAAAATCAGAAAGAAAAAAAATTTCCACCCTTTCACCCTTCGTCTTCCTCAGCCGCCTCTAATCCCCAGACCAAACCCGCCGGAACCCTACAGGCGGGAAGCGTTACCTTTACCAATCAGTCCCCAAATAACACCACAAGACCGACTTAAGCCCTTGATCCCACCCCTCTACTTATTTTCCTTTGAATCCCTCTCTTTCATTTCGAATATCCAAAAATATGTCGCCGGAACCCTAATTCAGGCGAACACGACTTCATCCAATCTAGCACAACATCACACATTATCACCTCTTGACAACCCTCAACACGATTCTAAAAGTTTTGAGCCTAAAAGCCAACTGGATTGGCTCGAATAAAAGTTGAAGTTTCTCCGGTGACTAATAATTCAAGAAAACTGACGCCAAACCTCCCTGGATTCTTGGAGATTTTGATAACTAAAAAAAAAAGACTGTCCAAGTAAACGAAAAAAAAAGCTAAGTGTTCTTTTCTTTTGTTTCTTTGTTTTTATTTTCTTGCATGTGATTGTGATATGTTTTTAATTGTTTTTCGTTATTCGTCTCTCAATTTATGTTTGTTACTAGGGTTTACTGATTCTTGTTAAGAAAATAGCATCTTAATTTCTGATATTAATATTAGGTTTTTAATAAATAGATTCTGATTAAATAATTAATATCAAAATTAGTATAATTGGATTTTCAATGTGATTTTAATTGTTTGTTTCATTAGTTTCT
>MU789652.1:8186-22077 GCA_026770625.1 Nicotiana glauca
TAATTACCCCACTTGAACCATTAGTTGCTTGGGCAAATTAGCCTACCCAATTGATCTCGAGAAAGCCAATTGGGAAAAATCACTCTCTCTACCGAGAGGTGTGAGAGTGAGTGCTATAGTGCAACGGTTATCCATATTCCCCTTAATTATCATCCTTGCATTAGAATTCTATACCCGTTAATTAGTCACCTAGGCGAGTGCTACGACCCTAGTGTTTTTCTCCTATTGCATACAACTATCATTATTACTTAGCATAATTTAGTTTGAAATTGTAGTTTATAAATTTAGTTGATAAACAAAAGAAAAACCAAAAATGATAGAAGCAAAATTAGGAGCCAAAACACTTTTCTAGACTTCACAAATATTCAACTCCCACAACTAGCTCCCTGTGGAAATTGACCCCGACACCACTATCGGGTAAAATTAGTTAGCGCCCACTCTTCCTAAGGGTTGAGTCCGCATTGATCAAGTACCGAGATTCATAAGGTGTGAATTTCTTACTCATGTAGTATATTGCCTGCTCCTTCTCCTAGTCTCATCATGTTGCCTAAGAACACAACCAAAAGCCCCAGCTAGTACGGACAAATAAAGCAACAAAGGTCTCCCTGTTTCTAGTGGGACCAGAATAGGTGGTTTAGATAAATACTCCTTGCTTTTGGTCGAAGGCTTTCTGGCATTCTTCTATCCAGCTTGTTGCAATATCTTTCTTTAATGTTTTGAAAATCGGTTCACAGATCACAGGTGATTGTGCTATGAAATAACAGATGTAGTTGAGACGCCCGAAGAAACTCATCACATCTTTCTTGTTCTTTGGAGGTGGCAAGTCCTGGATAGATTTGACCTTTTATGGTCCAATTCAATCCCCGGTGGCTAACAATGAATTCTAGCAATTTTTTGGCAGGGAGGATTCAGTTTCAGATTGTACCTTCGAAGTCGATTAAAGAATTTTCTCAAGTCTGCTATATGATGTTTCTTCTGGATTTGATGATGATGTCATCCACGTACAACCTATATTTTCTTGTGTATTGTGTCGTGAAAAACGGTTGTCATGGCTCTCATGTAAGTGGCTCCAGCATTCTCTAAGCCAAACGACATCATTTTATAGCAGTACATGCCCCATGGTGTGATAAAGGATGTTTTTTCGGCATCCTCTTCATCTATCTAGATCTGATGATACCCTGCAAAGCAATCCACAAAAGACTCGAGTTCATGTTTGGCATAGTTATCGATTATTATGTGTATATTGGGCAATGGGAAATCATCTTTGGGACTTGCTCTATTTAAATCCTGATAATCAACACATACTCTGGCCTTCCCATCCTTCTTCGGAGTTGTCACAATGTTGGCTATCCAAGTTGGATATTCAACCACTCTGAGAACCTTAGCTTTGATTTGCTTAGTGACTTCCTCTTTTATTTTCAAACTCATATCTTGCTTGAACTTTTTGAGCTTTTGTTTTACCGGTGGATACATAGGATCGATAGGTAGCTTGTGAGCCACCATGGATGTGCTCAGGCTAGTCATATCATCGTAAGACCATGCAAAGATGTCCTCATACTCCTTCAAGAACTAGATGTACTTTTCCTTCTCTGGTAGTGACAGGTGAATGCTTATACGGGTTTCTTTGACTGTTTTGAAATCCCCTAAGTTAACCGTCTCGGTCTCGTCCAACTTAGACTTGGGCTTGTTTTCAAAATTTTCCACTTCTCTAACAATTTCCTCAGGTATTATATCATCTTCCAGATCATCTGAATCACTATCCTTATGTTGCGTTGTCTTATTATATGTCACATTTGTAGGTTTATCGGGATAAGTAATAATAATGCAGTAGAGAGAAAATGTAAAGGATAATAATAAATACTAAAAGTAGCAATGCATTAAATAAATCTTGAAAACATCAAACAAGTACGCTCGATGACTGGAGAAATTCAAAACAAAATACGTTCAAAACAAAATACTGAAAATGTCTTAGATGTTCAAAAATAGCTTTAAAAATTAAATTATGCTAATTGCCAGGCTACCCAGGAACTCAACGGGCCTGGGATGGTGCAGCAGTCCAATTATTGAGAACAACTCATTTCTCCATGATCTAAATGGTAAGGTCTTCCTCCTCTCCTTAACTATCACACTGTAATCCATTTCTTCATTATCCAGAAATAGCTTCCTTATGCCAGCTAAAGCTTAATATTCTTTAGACCCCCACATCATGTCATCTTGATGAAATGTCTGGTGCAAAAACGGTACTGGTTGTTCGAGCGGATAATAAGGACCACACCATGGTGGCGACCAATCCTGGTACTCTTGCCAAGTGTATTCAAACCCAAGCCCAAAAGTTGTACCATGACGCTTCAGCTGTACCGGTTTGGTGATCCCTTGGAGATTCTTGTCGAGACCCTTGCCAGGCTCATACCATGTCCATAGAAATATGCTTCCTATCTTGTTGCTCCATCATTTGTTCTTTTCAATTGCGTTGACGCACTCGATGCAATGGTTGTTTCTCCAACCAGCTTCTTCTTATTTTCGATGACTAGAACAGTCTAATTAGTATAGATGGGATTACTCTTGTCTCCATGGATGATCACTTCCTGATAATTCTATTCAAACTTCACATCCTGATGCAGAGTAGAAGCTACTGCCCCAACCGCATATATCTAGGGTCGTCCCAACAGTAGATTGTAGCAGATATATCCAGCATTTGAAACTCAACATCAAACCAAGTTGGACCCATCTTTAAGCTGAGCTTGATTTCTCTGATTGTGGCCCTTTGAGATTCGTCAAACGCCTTCACATTCATACTTCATACTTGTATCTCATAGAGGCCTTTATCCAACCTTTTCAGAGTAGTCAGCAGATATATGTTGAGACTTGAACCCCCATCTATCAGTAACCTAGCGATGGATTTATCCTTAAATTGCATTGTGATATGTAGTGCCCTGTTGTGATTTAGTCCTTCCGGTGGCAGCTCATCTTAATAAAAAGTGATTTTGTGGCTTTTTAATACCTGCACGACCATGTTGAACATTTCCCCACTAGTGATGTGGTGGTACATAGTGATGGGTTTACAGTATCTTAGCTTTATGTTTTGATGATCTAATAAACTTACTGTCAAAGAACCAGATAAGGAACCTGACACACTTGGTACACAACTCAAATCAATGGACTCTAGCTAATATGAGTTTCTATGACTTCAGAAGACAAAGAATCAACACAGGGACATGACACCCTTGTGTTTCCCTAACAACAGTACGAAGTTAACTTTCTACAACTGGAAAGTGACTGCCTGCACTCCACACGCAAATAGTGTTGCACAGTACTGCAGTCACTCCCCTTTGACCAACCAAGTGATTACATCATTCAAGTGATGTCATCTATGTTGTATTAACAAAGAGAATTATAACCAAACATCACTTGAACAGTTGAGAATTCATTCAAGCACTCCAACCGTTTGCTTGCCAAGCATTCAATTCTCAAGTGCATCAAGAACAAAGAACAACACTACCACAGACTAGTTCTTATAGCAAGTATCTTGTATGTCCTTAGTTGAGTTGTAACTTTGTAATTGTTCTTAATTGCAATCCCTATTTTGCTTATTTAGAAGCATTACTTAGTAACCCATTGTAAACCATAAACCTTCAGTGTTTGTGTTGTGACTATAGTTAGTTATGAGTTGAAGTCTTTGTAATAAGTGTATTGCAAAGTGGCTTGTAATAGGTGTATTACAAGTTAGTGAGGGATTAAGATTTTAATTCCTAGATTGCATAGGTTGTAATCTAAAGTTGTTCATAGTGAAGTTGAAATCCTACCAGTGTAGGTCGTAGTTTTTTATCCCTTTGAGCATGGATTTTTTCACGTAAAGACTCTCTATTCCATTTACTTACTATTTCATTAGCACTATCAGTAGGATTCTATAGAGGACCTGGTCTCTATATAGTTTGGTGGACTCATATATTTTATCAATTCATATAAGAGCGGGTTCGTTCTATTAGGTTAACACCAGAAAGGATCCCTATGGTTGCTCCATTAAATTTTGAAGAAGGTCAGTCTACGTATAGACCACCCAGGTTCAATGGGCAATACTATAAGTGGTGGAAGACAAGAATGTATGACTTTATCATGGTAGATGATTCTGAGTTGTGGGATGTTATTTGTGACGGTCCTTATATCCCAACAAAAAAGGTTGGAGACCCTCCAGTGACGATGCTAAAAACCAGGAAAGAATACAATGACGCAGATAGGAAAGTTGTTGAGAAAAATTTTCGTTCCAAGAAAATTTTGGTGTGTGGCATAGAACCTGATGAATACAACAGGATCTCAGCCTGTAAATCTGCCAAGGAGATATGGGAAGCTTTGCAAACAGCTCATGAGGGAACCACTCAAGTAAAGCAATCTAAGATTGACATGCTCACTACCTAGTATGAACTCTTCAAAATGAAGGACGGTGAATCCATTCAAGACATGCACACAAGATTCACTTCCATCATAAATAAGCTACACTCACTTGGTGAAATCATTCCTAGGAACAAGCTCATGAGGAAAATTCTCAGTGTCCGGCCAGTTCATGGGAGAGTAAAGTAAATGCCATCACTGAAGCAAAGAATTTGCAGGAGCTGACCATATATGAGCTAATTGGAAATCTAAAAACCTACAAAATAAAGAACAAGAAGGAAAGTGAAAGAAGAGAACCCATGAAGGAAAAGAACCTGGTACTCAAAGCTGAAAGTAATGACTCAAGTGAGGAGGATAGTGACATGGCTTACTTAACCAAAAGTTTTCAAAAGATAGTTAGAAGAAACGGAGGGATACAAAAGAGAGGTAGTTCCAGCAGACCAAAGAATTATGACCTTTTTCATAAATGTGGAAAGCCAGGGCATTTTATTAAGGATTTCCCTATCCTAAAGCAAGAACATTTCAAGTACAATCCTGATAAAGCAGCAAAGAGGAACCCGGTTCCTAACAAACGCTTCAAAAGAATGAACGTTGCTGATGATGCTGTGAAGCAAGCTCTTGTAGCATGGGGAGATTCCTCCAGCAAGTCTGAAGAAGAAATAGATGTAGGTGATAGTTCTATGATGGCATTTGAAAGTGAAAAAAATGGATATGATTCAATATTTTCTTTGATGGCTCAATCAGACAATGATGAAGATGATGACAATGATGAGGTAAACTTCAGGGATGTTCAGAGAAATATGAAATCCTACTCTCCTAAGTAACTCATGTCATTAGCAAATATGTTGATTGACGCCTATTATATTCTTGTAGATGATAAGGATGCCTTGACCATAGAGTTAGGAGATGTTGAACAAACTATAGATGACTTGTAGTGTGTGTGGTTGATCTGAAGGAAACAATAAGTGATCTGGAGAATGAAAAGGTGGATTTAATTGAAAATTTATTAGTGTAGAATATGAAAGAGAAAACTTGATGGTAGTTGTTGTTGACCTAAACTAAACCACTAAGAACCTAAGTAAAGAAAATAATGACTTGGTGGAGAAAATTGATGCCTTAGAGCAAGAAAGAGATGACCTCCTAGTTGTGATTATAGATTTGAGGGAAACAATAGAGGAACTCAAAGCAGAGTATGGGTCTGGGAAGACTGATAAAGGAAAAGGAATTTCTAGTGAAGCACATATCAGGCTAGAAAATGAGTTAAAAGTTGTAAAAATCAGTTTATGTGTTGAACTTGAGAAAACTAGACAACTCCAAGTAGTTTTGGAAAGAGTAAAAAATAATCGTGAAAAGTCTCTTAAGTAAACCTGGTCCTCAGATGCTACTACTGCCATGTATGTTCACAATGGTGGAAACGGGCAGGGAATATGGTTTCAAAGGAAGAGAACTCCTTAAAACCCCCATAGTAAGTATGTTATTGTACCTGATAATTGGCTGCATACCCACTGTGGGAATAATAAGCATTTCAAAGAAAATTGCCAAGCGAGGGGTATTCATCCTCTTGCTTATCACAAGGGACCCAAACTTCCTTGGGTTCCTAAATCTATCCCTTGATTTCCTTGTGCAGGGAACAGTGAAAGGAAGCAGTCAACAATGGTTCATGGATAGTGGATGCTCAAAGCACGTGAACCATGGACTTCCTTTCACTAAAATCCCTGCAAGAAGGGAGTGTATCTTTTGGAAATGGGAAAAAGGGATACATTCTTGGAGTTGGAAAGATTGGGAAATCACTCTCTCAATTGAGAATATGCACTATGTCAATGGCCTCAAGTGCAGTCTCTTGAGTGTATCTCAAATATGTGATAAAGGAAATAAGGTGGAGTTCCTTTTAAAGATATGCACAGTTACTAATCTAGTAACGGGTGAAGTGGTATTGGTGGCCAAAAGATACAAGAACATCTACGTTGCTAACTTTGAGTCTCTAAAAAGTGGTGATCTGAGTTGCTTTAAAGCAGTTGATGATGATGCAAAGCTGTGGCATAGAAGACTGGGGCATGCAAGCTTCTCTCTGCTGGATAAGCTAGTTCAGAAGGACCTGGTGCGTGGTCTGCCTAAGTCAAAGTTCGTGGATCACAAAGATAGTTATGCTTGAGCCAGAGGGAAGCATGTGAAATCCTTATTTAAGCCTAAGAAGGATGTCAGCACCTCAAAACCACTTGATCTTCTTCACATGGATCTTTGTGGTCCTATGAGAGTGCAAGGCAGGGGAGGAAAAAGATACATTTTTGTGATAGTGGATGATTATTCTAGATTCACTTGGACCCTTTTTCTTAGATAAAAAAATGAGACCTTAGAAGTGTTTTTGGCCTTTGTGAAGAAAATTCAAGTGAAGATGGATTCAAAAGTAGCCTGCATACGATCGGATCATGGAGCAGAATTTGACAATGCCAAGTTTGATTTTTTTTGCAACAAGAATGGAATTACCCATAATTTCTTAGCCCCCAGAACTCCATAGCAAAATGGAGTTGTGGAGAGGAAAAATAAAACTCCTGAAGTAATGGCAAGGACAATGCTGATCAATAGTGGGATTTCTAAGAACTTCTGGGATGAAACTGTCAACACTGCTTGCTACTTGGTAAACAGGTGCATGATCAGGACTCTCTTAAACAAAACTCCCTATGACCTGCTAATTGGAAGGAACCCCAAGCTGACTTACTTAAGAATGTTTGGGTGTAAATGTTATGTTCTCAACAATGGAAAAGACCAGCTTGGAAAATTCGATACCAAGAGTGATGAAGGAATCTTCTTGGGATATTCTTCTCAAAGTAAAGCCTACAATGTCTACAATAAGTGGACTCGATGCATAGAAGAGAGTGTACATGTAATCTTTGACGATTCCTTCCTTTCCTTTGAGAAAAGCAACAATGGTGATCAGGATAAAGAGCCCTTGGTAGTTCCAGGTGAAGTCATTTATATGGAAAACGGAAAGGTATACATGATAAGTCAAGTGAAAGAGTCAGGTGAAGACAATGTAGTTCCTTCCTCATCAGTTGGAGAGGAACCAAGTACCACAATTACAACTACTAAAGCTGAAGAAAGAGTGGTTGATACAGTTCAAAGTACTCCACAGGAAGCTGAGAGAAGAATGTAAAGGAACCAGTCAGTCTTACCCAGCTCTTCTACAAATGAGGCTTAAGTGCCCAACTGGAAACACAAAATCTCCCATCCTCTCGAAAATATAATTACCCCTCTAGATTCAGGAGTACAAACCAGATCAAAATCTATAAATTCACTTGCTTTCTTAGCCTTTATTTCCTAAATAGAACCCAAAAACATCAAGGAAGCCTTAAAATATACGGATTGGATCATAACCATTCAAGATGAGTTACATCAGTTCAAAAGGAACAAAGTATGACACCTGGTACCTCGACCTTCAGATTGAACCATCATAGGCACCAAGTGGTATTCAGGAATAAGCTTGATGAACATGGAAACACTATAAGGAACAAGGCAAGGCTAGTAGTTCAAGGCTACAATCAGGAGGAAGGAATTAATTATGATGAGACTTTTGCTCCAGTTGCTCGTATGGAAGCCATCAGAATCCTCATTGATTTTGCATCACATATGGATTTCACTCTATTTCAAATGGATATCAAAAGTGCATTTCTGAATGGATTCCTTAAGGAAGAAGTTTATGTAAAGGAACCTCCAGGCTTTGAATGTCATGAACATCCTGAACATGTGTTCAAAATGGACAAAGCATTGTATGGGTTGAAGCAAGCTCCTTGAGCTTGGTCTAAAAGACTGTCAAAGTTTCTCTTAGAAAATGATTTTACAAGAGGAAAAATTGACAACACCTTGTTCTTGAAGAAACGAGGGAGGAACCTGCTTATCATTCAGGTATATGTTGATTATATCATTTTTGGGGCAACAACTGATTCACTATGTGAAGAATTTGCCAAAATCATGGGAAGCGAGTTTGAGATGAGCATGAGAGGTGAGTTGAATTTCTTCTTGGGTCTTCAAATGAAGTAGTCCACAAAGGGTACATTAATCAGTCAGCAGAAATACATTAAGGAGCTTCCGAAGAGGTTCGATATGGAAGCATCAAAAGTTACTGACACTCCCATTGCCACTACTACTCGACTGGACATGGATGGATGCGGATCTTCTGTAAATCAAATCATGTATAGAGGCATTATTGGGTATTTTCTCTACCTCACTACTAGCAGACCTGATATTGTTTTTAGTGTGTGACTATGTGCACAGTTTTAGTCAAATCCCAAGGAGTCTCATCTGAAGGTCCTGTACTATCCTCCAGGTGATAATTTTAATCTTATTAGGTATGCTGATTCTAACTATGCCGGTTATCTTGTGGACATGAAAACTAATTTTGGAATGGCTCATTTTCTAGGATCATGTCTCATCTCATGGGGCACAAGGAAACATAACTCAGTTGCTCTTTCAACAGCTGAAGCAGAATATATTGCTACAGCTTCCTGCTGTGCTCAGCTCCTATGGATCAAACATAAATTGGAAGATTTTGGTGTGTACACTGATTGTGTGCCTATTCTATGTGACAAAACTAGTGCACTCAACATGGCCAAGAACCCGGTTCAACATAAAAAAACCAAGCACATTGATGTGAGACATCATTTTCTTAGAGACAATGTAGAGAAGGGGCTTATCTGTATGAAGTTATATACTACAGAAGACCAAATTGTAGATATCTTCACTAAAGTACTGAGCAGAGAACATTTTGAGAGAAATAGACTGAAGCTGGAGCTAATAAAGC
This sequence comes from Nicotiana glauca, assembly GCA_026770625.1. Classification (NCBI taxonomy): domain Eukaryota; kingdom Viridiplantae; phylum Streptophyta; class Magnoliopsida; order Solanales; family Solanaceae; genus Nicotiana; species Nicotiana glauca. Next base: position 17,368 of record MU789652.1, read on the forward strand.
CGAATTGAGAACCTGATTCCGGCCATTTGGCTATGAAAGTCACATTCAGGTAACATTAGCTAAAGTGTTTTCCGGCCAAGTCTAACTCACTTCAATACCGTTGTAGGTAGACACACATGATGATTATAGAAACTGCAAAAGCATTGCATGAAAGGTAAAAGAGGATTGAGAACTTTTGAAGAATAGGTCAAGAACCAGGTTCTTGTACCATAGGTTAGTGGTTTTGTGTTTTTTCATACATATCTTAAAAAGAAACAAAAATTAATTGCCATGCCACCAACCTTTTCAAATCTCTTCACTTCTTCTCTGAAATGTTGTAACTCCCTATAAAACTACCACCATTTCAGAACCGGTTTCTCTCTCTCTCATAATTGTCTCCTCTCTCATTAAAACCCTCTCACCACTTTGAACAATCATCTTCCTCTCTCTCTCTCTCTCTCTCTCTCTCTCTCTCTCTCTCTCTTTCTCTCTCTTTCCCTCTCTTCAGTCTCTCTCCAGAACTTTCAACCTTCATCTGCCATGGCTAAAAATCAAACAACCCTTCCCACACTCTCTGAGAAAACATTCGACTCCACCGCTCCCAGTGAAATCTCTATCAACCTCTTTGTCTCCACAAATGTTGAAATTCCCATCATTCTCTTAGAACCTTCTCTTTCTCAAGGTGTTAAGAACTCAAAAACCCCCAAACTTGGTAGTCCCTCGTCTCTATCTTCTAAGTTTCCGCAGAACACAGTAAAGGTGGAAAACAGTATGAGAATCCATAGATCGAAAAGGTTTCTGAGGTTAGTGTTGATCAGCCTTCAAGTACCCCTATCTCAGAGTCTGTTTCTCCCATGGAATATTTAGAGAAGGGAGACATAGAAAACATTTTGACCATCTCTGCTAAGGGTATAATGTATGGGGTTACATCATATAGGCCTAAGTCTCAGAGAAAAGAGACTCGTTTGTCAGTATAAGAAGAAGGAGCTGGGTGCTCTTTGAAAATTATGCACCAGAAGAAACTACTAGGACCCTTCTTGAAGGACCTGACCCCTGTCCTAAGGAAACAGGTCGAGGATCCTCTTCCCTGGTCAGTTTTGTGCCTGCTCCTTCTCCTCACTTTGATGTTGAGCCTCTAGAAATTTTGGCTTCTATCATGCAGTCTAGTGATGAAGAAGACCAGGATAATGTGGCTCTAGATGTTTTTATTGCCAAAAAGAGGCTAATAGCCACCCCCGAGCCCTCTCCTAAGCGACCTACCACTAGGTTGCAGGCATATGAGGCTTTTGAGTCTGCCTTGCAGAAGAGTAAAAGGAGTAGTAAGAAGAAAAAGAAGAGGCTGGTGAAAAATAGAGAGGTTGTATGTGACAAGAACATTCTTGTAGTGGAAGTGGATGAGGAAGCAACAGAGGAACCAAGTTCCTTGGTTAAAAGATCTCAGAAAAAGAAGCGATCTGCTTTAGAGGAAGCTCTTGCTACGCCAAGTTCAAAGTCATTGAAAAGTGGTGACAAGTTGAAACAAGTAGTGGATGAACAGTCATTTTTTGATGAGGATTTTTTAGTGAAGTCAAGTGGAAAGGGTAAGTCGAGTATGAATTCTGGGAAAAGACAGGTGGAAATTGTGAGGGAACCTGATTCTAAAAAGAGAGTGAAACATGAAAGTATGTCTGCTAAGGAACGACTGAGGTACCAAAAGGTTCTGTGGGGTCATACTTTTGACCCAGAAATCTATGAAATGGCCGGTATGAGGCAATTAATAAACATGGTCGACTTTCAATAGTGGGGACATCTATTCAAGGTGGATGTGCCTAAAGTCTATGAGGATGAGGTCCAAAGTTTCTATGCAGACTTTTTTCCGATTGAAATTGATCATATATGTGCTCTGGTCAATGGTGTTGATATTGTTATAGATGTTGCTCTACTTGGGGACATACTTAAGGTCCCTGCAGATGGTATGACTTCTGTCAAGAATGTGTATCGGTCAAATTTTAGGAATGCTATTATGAAGGAAGGTGCAGTCCAGCGGGAGGAACGGGTATACAAAAAGCTTTGCTGCCCATTTATCAATTGTTGTTTGAGTTGGTCAACAAGGTTCTTCTACCTCGTGCTGAGAGAAGGTCCATCATTTCCAAGTCTGATCTATACTTGATGGAAGCACTGGATGGGTTCCGCACTATAAACTTTCCAGCCATCATGTTGAGCACATTCAAAAGGTGGAAACTTTTAAAGATGGAGACCATGGTCTTCCTTATGGATTTATTCTCACACATGTTTTCAAGTTCTTCAATGTGCCTTTGGGACAGCCCAAGATAGGGACCAAGAAGCAGAACTTCTCTCAAACTACTTTAGAAGAGTGTGAATGTGTTGAAAAGGGAGGAGGGGTTGGATGCACCTCAACAATCTCTCAGCTTATCAATGCCCAAAATAGTGCTACTGAGGAGATTCGAAAGTTAAAAGTCAAGGAATGCCATTCTGGAGAGTCAGCAGGCCCAAGGGGCACCAGGGTCAAATGAGGAGATCACTCATCTGACCAAAGAAAATGCTGATCTCCGGCAACAAGTGGAGAACCTGAAGGAGAAACTGCTCGCAGAGAAAATGTTGATAAATGCCCGAATTGATCTCGTTCTCAACACCCTTGCTTCAGTTTCTAAGCCCTCTCTTCCTAGTGTCTCCTAGGAAAACCCTTCAGTGACTAATTTTTGGATTATCTCTTTCTGTTTTTGATGACTAGGGCAGTTGTTTCTTTTCTTTTTTTATGGTGTGGATGGAATTTCCTTGTACTGCTCCTGATGATAACTGTCCAAATTTTGACTTTGCTGTAATGGCTAAGGCTTATGTTTTATAAAAACTATCCTTTTTTTGTTGTTTAATGCTTATGCTTCTCTATTTCTCTTTTCTATCATGTTGTGTGCAAATATGTGGCATGAGTTAGCTAGGCTAGACTTATTTATACTGATTGCTTGCTTGTGTATTTTTAATGATGCCAAAAGGGGGAAGTATAATTGAAACATGGATCCTATTAAGAGGAAAGCATAAAGTCAGAGGGAACTTGTGAAGTTCCTATTACTTCATCTGGTTTATTTTGCTCTAAACAAGTGTTGTCAATTTCTAAGTTTGTCATCATATAAAAGAGGAAAATTGATGGGTTTACAGTATCTTAGATTTATGTTTTGATGATCTAACAAACTTACTATCAAAGAACTAGATAAGGAACCTGACACACTTGGTACACAACTCAAATCAACGAACTCTAGTTAATATGAGTTGCTATGACTTCAGAAGACAAAGAATCAACACAGGGACCTGACACCCTTGTGTTTCCTTGATAATAGTACAAAGTCAACTGTCTATAGCTAGAAAGTGACTGCTTGCACTGCACACGCAAATAGTGTTGCACAGTACTGCAGTCACTCCCCTTTTACCAACCAAGTGATTACATCATTCAAGTGATGTCATATATGTTGTATTAACAAAGAGCATTATAACAAAACATCACTTGAACACTTGAGCATTCATTCAGGCACTCCACGCATTTGCCTGCTAAGCATTCAATTCTCAAGTACATCAAGAACAAAGAACAACACTAATATGGATTAGTTCCTATAGCAAGTATCTTGTATGTCCTTAGTTGAGTTGTAACTTTATAATTGTTCTTCATTGTAATTCCTATTTTTCTTATTTAGAAGCATTACTTAGGAACCCCTTGTAAACCATAAACCTTCATTGTTTGTGTCGTGACTAGAGTTAGTCATGAGTTGAAGTCTTTGTGATAAGTGTACTGCAAAGTGGCTTGTAATAGGTGTATTACAAGTTAGTGAGGGATTAAGAGTTTAATTACTAGATTGCATATGTTGTAATCTAAAGTTGTTCATAGTGAAGTTAAAATCCTACCAGTGTAGGTCGTGGTTTTTTATCCCCTTGAGCAGGGATTTTCCCACGTAAAAACTCTTTGTTCCATTTACTTATGGTTTCATTAGCACTATCAGTAGGAACCTATAGAGGACCCGGTCTCTATATAGTTTGGTGGACGCATATATTCTATTACATATGCTTCACTCATTAACTTTATCAAGTCATTCCTATGTGTCTCGGAGTTTTGCAGCACTGATAAGACGAATATTTGGGCGGGAGTTTTGTTCAAATGATCGACCACTGTAGACATGTGATTTTTGAACCTTCCCAAGATTTTTCATATTTTAGCACATAAATATTTAATTTGGCCTAATATCGCTATTTAAATTAATTTGGACTCTTTTACTTTATTTTATTAGAAGAAAATAAAAATTGCAAAAACAAAAAAAAATAGTTCCATTAATGTGTTGTAGTCATACTATTTTACTAGAGTTTTTATTTTTACATAATATTGAAAAATACTATAAAAATTGTTTCATTTTAGGTTTATCTTTAATAGTTTATTTCAATTAATTAGGAGTGATTTTACATTTTTATAGGTGTTTTATACTATTGTACAAGAAGAATTAGATTTGGATCTATAGTTCATGAACTTTAAATTTTAGCTCAATTTCAATCCAATAATACATAAACCCAACCCAAAAACCCAAAATTCATCTTAACCCATTTAACCAAAAGCCCAAACCTAACAACCCTAGACCTACATAAACGTAACGCCTAAATTGGTAAAAAAGGGACACTCGATACAATCAATGCTATAAACCTATAAATGGAAGAAAAGAATCAGCCGCAGAACAATAAAGCTCCCCCCCCCCCCCC
>MU789652.1:29526-95850 GCA_026770625.1 Nicotiana glauca
AATACCTCAACCCAGGTTTACCACACGAGACTCGAACATAAGACCACACTGTCTAAGACCTATAGGCCACCGAATACTCCCTCAAATGTTCCCAGAAATACCACATTTCAGAATACTTTACTTTGAAGAACTTCCTACAAATCTGAATTTTTTACCATTACTTTCCAGATACTGATACATAGAATCCCATAATTAACATAAAATACCACAAGTCTTGACCCTTCTGATGAAAACACAGTATCTGACCACATTCACAACCTTGAGACACCTGATTGTTACATGTAGAATCTTGAACACAATAAAACCATTCTCGAGAGTCATTCACTCTTATTCAAACTGCAAATTACCTAACTTAATGAACAGAACCACTCGTGCCTTATTAGCACTCTGACACCGCATGATATGATCTCATTCCAATACAAACAAACATCTTCCTTCTCTATACAGTGAGCATTCTTTATCAACAACAACTCAAGACATCCTATTATTTTCTCACATCTACGAAGCACCATATAACTTTTGTCAAAATTTTGCTTCACTAGTGCCATCCTCGGCTCAATTTCTGCAACCAGGACTGATCCGCCAGCATACCTCGAAATGGAACCAACATAGCACATGACCGTGCGATCAGCTAATCAATAGCAACCTCCCCAACTTGGCTCGAAGCCATATATCAGGACACACTCAATAACACATAATGCTTCTACTCTAATGATGCCACAATACCATAGTGATATTAAACTCAAATCATTTACAAGTTTATGAAAATACAGATCATCTAGTATCGTAAACATCTACACTTCTCACATCCATCTCTATATCAGTTGAGTCCACTCTCTTAAACGGCCCGAATTGTCGAATTTCAACACGTACCCTTCAATTACACATGAGATCTTCTAACATACACATAAGGATCATGCCACTTAAGAACACTCCGCACGAGATAACCCACCGTCATACACATTACGCAGTCATTTAGTCTTCCTAGGTCTGTACTAATACCGCCACATGTACTGCACTTCACTCCCTAACTAGGAGATACGTCAATATTCTGCACGCACCCATAACTCGGGCTACACATCAAATCACAATAGAAAACGAACACTTAACAGCTCATGTATTATCCAGCAGACTACTTCCTCACTACCAAGTTATATAGATACATCCCATAGTACTAACATACTCATCACATGGATATCCGACCGCCATTCCGGCTAACAAAGACAATACCGAACATATAAGTTCAAACACTTGCTCACACAATCAGCACCTCGGTGCTCAAGCCATAGGCAAGGATCCAGCCTCAAGTCCTCCAGATTGTCCCAACATACTCACGAAGATCATATCTCGCCCCTTGATCAGGAAATCACAAGCCATCGAGGCACATATAATACTGAGCACTCGCGTTCGCACACAGACGTCTGGAAGGAATTTCAAGGGTTACATCTCAAGCTGAATCAAGTACGCACGATAAGAATTCCAAGAAAGTGAAGTTTTCCTAAAGGCTATGCAGCCTCTCGAGGATAAATACAGATCTCTCCGTACCAATCTGCGAGACTCTACTAAACCCGCTCATGACTCGTGAGACCTAATAACCTAGGCTCTAATACCAACTTGTCACGGCCCAATTCCCAAACCCGATCGTGATGGTGCCTCTCGTGAAGACAAGGCCAGCCAACAGACTTCAATACCTCTTTAATACTTACTTAGCATAAATAAGTCTAAAACATTAATAAAATTATCATATGTGCGAAAGAAAAATAATAAAACAACTAACCATCCTGATACAGCCCGACCGGGGTGTCACAAGTCACGAGCATCTAGAAGGATTTTTAGGTCAACTACAAGGCCTATAATACATGGATAAAAATTTAGAATCAAAAGAAGAAATCTGGTGCCGTGAATACTAGCGGTCACCTTGCTCGGCTACAATAGCAAAATCCTCAACCAGCTCAAACCCACCACCGGGTAAACCAATACCTGCATCTGCACGCGAGGTGCAGGTCGTAAAGTGAGTACTCCAACTCAGTAAGTAATAAAAGGTAAATAACAACTGAGCAGCAAGAAACCACGTAAAGCAAGTCATCATGCTATATAGTACAGTGTAACCCTTTGAGAAAACAGTGAAACCCTGAAATCTTTGGAGGTATCTGGACTCAGTTTTAAACCTCTTTTGAAAACATCTTTTTCCAACAGTTAAGCAAATGAATGCAAAATAGATAGTGCAAGTCAGCACATAAGTTCAGCCCCTCGGGCACAGCACTCCATTAACAAATAACATCAGGGTAACAGGTAAACAATGCAGGAAGTAGCATGGATGCCAATGAAATGCGAGTGCTGGAATGTCATGACAGATAATACAAATGGGAACAAATGCATGAGTGCAATGCAATGCATATGACGGTACACTCGGGTACCCACTGCAGCGTGTAGCCCGAGCCATCCATATATTTAACGTCGACGACGCTCACTGGCGGTATGTACAGATAACGGAGGGGTTCCTACGACCCAAGCGCTATAACATCATAAGTCCTGAAAGCCTACTCATCTCTCCCGCGCTCACTGGAATGGGCTCTGACTCCGAAGGGGATCCTACAGCCCAAGCGCAATATCAAGCCATCTCGCGGCATCAAATCAGGCCCTTGGCCTCATATCAATATAATACCGTTGCGACGCGCAGCCCGAGCCATCCTTATATCCAAAATTCACTATAAGCCTCTCGGGCATTTTTAAAATAGTAATTCACAGCCCAAAATACCATTTACAGTCATCATCCACCTTGAACCAGTAAAATCTCTAGCTCGTGACGCCTTTGCCCCTCAAAATGGTCTCCACGCACGTCGAATCTAACCAAAATCATAGCGAATACATCATAATATGCTAAGGGAACAATACCTAATCGAAAAAATAGCAGAAATCACAAAACTTGCAAAACCCGAGTCCCGGGCCCACTTCTCAAAAAATTACAAAATTCACATCACCGGATTCCTCGTCTCGCCACTTGCCATACATATCAAATTTACCAAAATCGGAGTCCATTTGACCCTTCAAATTCCATTTTTAAATTACAAATTTTCAAGCCCTAGCTTTATCCCCTTTTGATGAATTTCAACCAATTTCCATGTTAGATTTATCATAATCTCATGTATTTAGGCCAAGGGACTTACCTCCAATCGATTCCCAGTCAAAACTCTCTTTTATTCTCGCCAAAAGCTCTCAAGGTCGCCCAACAATGGTGGAAAATATCCTAAGCTCGCAGATGAAATATTCAATAAAAGCCCTTCTGCCCAGGCCGATTTTCGCTTCTGCGGTCCCGCTGCCGCTTATGCGGGACCGATTCTGCGGCCAAATCTCCGCTTCTGTAGATATTCATTAAAATTCAAAAATCGCTTCTGCGGCTCAATTTCCGCTTCTGTGGAACTTCCTCTCAAGATCAAAATCGCTTCTGCGATTACCCGTTCGCTTCTGCGAACCCGCTAATGCGAAGAATGTTCCGCTTCTGCAGAACTACCTTACCAAACCATGGGCCGCTTCTGCGATAAAATACTCCGCTTAAGCGCCTCCGCTTCTGCGATCCAAGACCCGCAGGAGCGAAAATACCAGTTGCAGCAACTCTTCAGTAATATGCAACTCCAAAACTCCCCGTTTAACGATCCGAACTCATCCCGAGGCCCCCGGGACCTCAACCAAAAGCATAGAAATGGTCCAATACCCTATTCAAACTTGTTCCAATCCTAAAAACACATCTAACAACACAAAAATCCTCAATTCTCATCAATTTCAAGCCTAAGTTCTTCAAATTCTTCCGAAACTCACATTCGATCAAAAACCCGACCAAATCACCTCCGAATCATCTGAAAATTTGCACACACATCCCAATTCACCTCAGAAGCTATTACAACTCTCTAAATTCCATTCCGACCCTCGGATCAAAATCTCACCTACCAACCGGAATTCGCCAAAATGCTAACTTCGCCAATTCAAGCCTAATTCTTCACCAGACCTCCAAAATCAATTCCGATCGCACTCCTAAGTCACAAATCATCCCCCCGAAGCTAATCGAATCACCGAAAATCACATCTGATCCCTCTAACTCAATAGTCAACACTTGGTTGACTTTTTCCAAAACAAGCCTTCCTTAAAGAGATTAAGTGCCTCATTTATACCAAAACCAATCTGAATCCACTATAACATACCAAATACTGATAATGAAACATGAAGAAGCATAAAATGGGGAAAACAGAGCGGTAACTCATAAGACGACGGGTCGGGTCATCACAATATTTCATGTGACCCGGTCTTAATTTCCAACAAGATTAAATAGAACGTGTCGTGATTCACGGGTGCATTTTATATAGCGTGGCTTGCGATGTGTTTTAAATAACCTTGAAATAATTTTCCCAAAATATCAAAAGCGGCTAAAAGTAAAAAATGCACAATAGGTTTAAAACGTTTAAAAATCAGATAATTAGGCCAATAATAATAGTTGAGCATCCATGCTAAAACCACTGAACTCAGGAATGCCTAACACCTTCTCCCGGGATAACAGAATTCCTTATCCGGAATTCAGTGTTCGCGGACTATAAACCAGAGTCAATCTTTCCTCGATTCGGGATTTAAACCGGTGACTTGGGACACCATAAATTATCCTAAGTGGCGACTCTGAATTTTAAATAATTAATCCCGTTTCAGTTGTCACTTAAATTGGAAAGACTCCCTTATGTCCTTTGGGGGGTAGTAAAAAGGAGTTGTGACAGCTCTGGCGACTCTGATGGGGACAAGAACTCAGAACTTCAGGTTCAGGGTTCAAGAAATCGAGTTTTTAATAATTTTTACTTGGCTTCATTTATTGTTAATATTATTGTTTCCTGTGAGCCTTTTGTGCTAAATCCTGTCTGTTTACCGCTTTAATATTGTTTGAATTGTATATAAATGTCTTCTTACGCCACCCTTCTGAGCCTTCTGAAAATGGTGCACATGTTCTCGTGGACCATTTTTTCTGTAGAAATCATACCAAATAGAACGAGGCTGGGTCAGAAACAAGGCCGAGTAGACTTTATTGCTCCCGGTACGTTGCCCCTTCTTCGGCCCCAGTTGTCCTCTTGGGTAACCCAAGTCTAGAACAAAACCCAGGATTTAAACGTAGAAAAATACAGCCTCATGCCGGATCCCTAGTAGGAACGTTTGTTTGCATCACATGCATTTGACTTAGGGGACTCAACACAGGGGTTGGGTCCGTCTAGGACAGGTGTACCCAAAAATAAAAGACCGTCCCGATACATCCTAATGTGCTACATGTTGCAATCTTCAAGGGTAAAAGGGGTCATTTGGCGGACCAATGAGGTTTGAGCGTAAATGAGAAAGAAAAGAGGTTGAAGTATAAAAATAAAGCAAGTGGAGCCCAGTAACAATTTTCTTTCACACTTTTTCAAGAAAAAAAATAAAAATGAAAAAAAAATCCTAAAAAAGAGTTTGCACTTTCCCCGTCATTTTAAAAAAATCAAAAAAAAGAGAAAAGAAAATCCAAAAAGAGTTTACATGTTTCATCATTTTTCAAAAAAAGAAGACAAAAAAAATATGTTTTCTCTAAATTAGTTTTTTTTTCTAATTCTCGACCGTATGTAATCTGTCCGAACTACGTGAACCTGATTTTCGTCTCTCGAGGTGGGATACGTAGGCAACTCACATAGGGTCCGATCTTCCTAGTGAGTTTAGGTTCTTGTTTTCGCAGGGTCTTAGCCAAATGTTGTATTTTTAGCCACTTTTAGCCACATAGGTTAATTTTAGAAAAATAGTCACAATCATGTCATGCATGTGTCCAACAGGAAGGGTTATTTTCTCACGTAGCGCTCGAAGTCTTTAACTTATTTGGTTTTAATTTTCTCTTACAGTTACTTATCGGAGTTTGAGCATGACAAACACCCCAGACCATCCAGTCAGGATCAAGAGTTTGCTTAAGGTTTTTATTTCTATGTTTTGAGTTTGTTTTTCTTTTTATGTCATCTTTCACCTTCTAGTTTTATACAGTAATTAGAGTCTTTCATAGTCTAGTTAAGTTTTTGAGTCTTTTGTTATGTTATTTCCTTTTTTGTATTTGAAAAAATATGTAATAAATAAAAAATCTAAAAAAAATAAAAGAAGATTTCGTGTTTTTATATTAGATGTTTTTTTTCGAACACTAACTCTACAAGTTCAAAAAAATGTTTTGTGATTTTTCTTAGAAAATTAATATCTAGAACTCAGAATAAAGAAAAAAAATTGCTTTTATATTTTATTTAGTATATTAAGACTAAAAATTCAAAAAAAAGAATTTTTTTTAGTACCTCTTTAAAAATATTTCTTTAAGGTATTAATTCAAAAAATCCAAAAAGAATTTCTTTTGATGTTCTTCTTTGAGAAATTCACGAAAAATAAAAAATAAAAATTCTTTTACTTTCACTAGGACTTTAGGATTTTGTACATAGGTAAAAAAATGCTTCTTATCTTTTTCATTCCTTGTTTCGAAATCGTTCTTCAGGATATCAAGTGAAAATTCAAAATACTCTTCTTTGGTTCATTCTTTAGATTTTCTTCCTAAAAAAAGACCACATTTTTTTTCTGTTTTAGGATTTTTCCTTAATAATTTTTTCATAGAGTATTTATTTCAAAAAAAAAATGTGCTCAAGTTTAGAATAGGTTATAGAACATTAAGTCTAGAAAATTAAAAAAAAAAAAAAAAAGGTTGCCTTTTTTTTTTTTTTTTTCCTTAATGATTTTTTTTATGAAAAAAAAAAAAAAAAAGGTTGCCTTTTTTTTTTTTTTTTTCCTTAATGATTTTTTTTATGAAAAAAAAAAAAAAAAAGGTTGCCTTTTTTTTTTTTTTTTTCCTTAATGATTTTTTTTATGAAAAAAAAAAAAAAAAAGGTTGCCTTTTTTTTTTTTTTTTTCCTTAATGATTTTTTTTATGAAAAAAAAAAAAAAAAAGGTTGCCTTTTTTTTTTTTTTTTTCCTTAATGATTTTTTTTATGAAAAAAAAAAAAAAAAAGGTTGCCTTTTTTTTTTTTTTTTTCCTTAATGATTTTTTTTATGAAAAAAAAAAAAAAAAAGGTTGCCTTTTTTTTTTTTTTTTTCCTTAATGATTTTTTTTATGAAAAAAAAAAAAAAAAAGGTTGCCTTTTTTTTTTTTTTTTTCCTTAATGATTTTTTTTATGAAAAAAAAAAAAAAAAAGGTTGCCTTTTTTTTTTTTTTTTTCCTTAATGATTTTTTTTATGAAAAAAAAAAAAAAAAAGGTTGCCTTTTTTTTTTTTTTTTTCCTTAATGATTTTTTTTATGAAAAAAAAAAAAAAAAAGGTTGCCTTTTTTTTTTTTTTTTTCCTTAATGATTTTTTTTATGAAAAAAAAAAAAAAAAAGGTTGCCTTTTTTTTTTTTTTTTTCCTTAATGATTTTTTTTATGAAAAAAAAAAAAAAAAAGGTTGCCTTTTTTTTTTTTTTTTTCCTTAATGATTTTTTTTATGAAAAAAAAAAAAAAAAAGGTTGCCTTTTTTTTTTTTTTTTTCCTTAATGATTTTTTTTATGAAAAAAAAAAAAAAAAAGGTTGCCTTTTTTTTTTTTTTTTTCCTTAATGATTTTTTTTATGAAAAAAAAAAAAAAAAAGGTTGCCTTTTTTTTTTTTTTTTTCCTTAATGATTTTTTTTATGAAAAAAAAAAAAAAAAAGGTTGCCTTTTTTTTTTTTTTTTTCCTTAATGATTTTTTTTATGAAAAAAAAAAAAAAAAAAGATTTGCTTCTTTTATTTTTCTTTTCTCATAAGAATAGTCATTAAGGTAAAAAAAAAAAAAGAAAAAAAGAAAAAAAGAGAACGCTAGTTGTTTACTTTATTTCCGGTCTTCCAGAACTACGCAAAGATCTGATTCATGCGGCATCATAATACGTAGGCAACCTACATAGGGTTCGATCGAATTATTTTTTATTTATTAAAAGAAAAAGGAAAAGGAAAAAAAGAAGAAAAAAAAAGAAAGGGTGAAATTACGGGATATGAGAAATGAGAGGAAAGAAAATAGTGATAATTAGCAAAAAAAAAAGGAAAGAAAAATGAGCAAGCAAGTGCTAGAAAAGCAAAGAAAAGAGAGGATTGAAATGAACAAAATTGGGATGATGCCAAGTGACCTTGTGACCCTCGAAGTCATTCTAGAATCGTTAACTGTGGCTAGGTGCATTGCACATAAAGGGAGATTATCTTAAATTCCCTAACGCTGACGTAATGACTTCGTCTTTATAGCAGAAAGGTGGTTGGTTTATGGTTCTTAAAGTGGTAACTCTTTTCTACAACATAAGGTCGAAAGGCAATGGCAGACGGTAACAGAATCGAGTCGGGTGATACTGGGGCTCAAAAGCAATTGGTTGAACATCGAAATGGGTTGTTGAAGAGGTAATGATGTTAAGACAACACATGGAGGACAGGCTTGGATAACTGGGAAGGTACCACCTCCGCCACCACCTAGCTTCCTAGATGCTACCCTCACCCAAACTCCGGTCATAGTGCCAGATGATCCCCATACTCTCCAAATCCACCCGCTTATCACAGCTTTCCCAACCACCCTAGTAGCTCTATCACACGTCCTCCAATTACTTTTCCCCAAAATTGCCCTCCTATCATATCCACTATCCCCAACAATCAATACCCACTCAAATCCCACGATGCCCAATATTACCCCGCAGAGGTTGCCCACAAGTTTTCTGACTCATACAAGCAGAGCCCTCAGGATGAGCCTCATGCTGAAAATGAAAAGGTCACAGGAAAAGAAGGGCGAGATGAAATATAGTTGAAAAGCATAGAACAATCCTTAAAGAACATGCAAGGTATGGGAGACCAGGTTAACATGTCTTACAAAGAATTGTGTATGTTCCCTGACGTTCGCCTACCCGCGGGGTTTAAAGTGCAGTAGTTTAACTTGTATGATGGGTGTGGGGATCCGGTAGCCCATCTGAGGGTTTATTGTAGTGAAATGAGAAGTGTTAGCGATAAAGATGATTTGTTGATGGCGTATGTCAGTAAGAGCTTGACTGGGGCAGCTTTGGAATGGCATAATCATCTAGATGTCGGTGAGTGGCATACGTTAGGCGACATAGCTCAAGACTTTGCGAGACACTTTCAGTATAATAGACATTGTCCCAGACCGTTCCTCCCTATCTCGGATGGAAAAGAAACCTACGGAAAGTTTTAGGAAATTTTGGTTCAGATGGAACGAACAAGTTGCTCGGGATAGTCCTCCCATTGATAGAAAAGATGTTGTAGAACCCCGCCAACGACAGGATCCAGCGGGCATTCTTGCTAAACGCTTTCAGCCTTAATACCGACCCCATGAAAATCCCCAAGCTCCACATAATCCACCCCAGTATTATCCTTCGAACAACGTCCGGCCATCTGTCCAACCATTGGGTCATTCCTCATGGCGAGCGCCAACACCGCATAATGCACTTTTGCCCTCACAGCATTTTTGAGCATCCAACAACCCTGGAAAATTGGGGCAAGGAGGGAAACAAAGGCAAAAAAGTAATTTGACGCCCATTGGAGAATCCTACACAAACTTGTTTGGAAAGTTATAACATTCTGGCCTGATTGAACCACTCCTCGGCTATACGCCGGACCTAAATGCAAAAGGATTTGATCCTACTGTTCGGTGCATGTACCACTCTAATGTCCAAGGGCATAGCATTGAAGATTGTCGTGCTTTGAAAAGGGAAATAGAAAGAATGATTCAGGAAGGAATAATTGTGGTCCAAGGTGGTAATACCCCAAATGTCACACATAATCCTTTACAGGTACATGACAACGCATAAATTGTTGGGATGGTTTGCAATGACGAAGGTTTGGTCAAAGGAGTCAATGAGCCACTTGGTAAAGTTAATGATATTGAAATTGGTAATGGTCTTGGTAATATTGATGTGGAACTCAGTGTCTATGATGTTGAGCTTGGTAATTGGAAAGACGTTTCTTTCTTGGCTAGCCAGGGAGGAGTCTTGCTGGTTCATTTTGTTGTAATTTTTGTTATCCGGGTTATTTCAGGGTTGTAATCCGGATATTGTCCGTGACTCAAACCCTTCTATCCTTTTATTTTGCCTAGTTCCTTTAGTCGTAGTAACTCATTTAGTGTTAACTAGGTTTGTTCCAGGGTTGTACCCCAGTTTATTTTGCTCGTCTTGTTGTTCAAACCCTTTTACCATCTGTCTAATGCAATTTTCTATTTTATGTTATTTCTAGTCATTTTTTTGTTTACTTATCTTCTTCTTTGATAGTTCTTTTCATGCTGGCTCTAGTAACATAACATGCACGCATAATTCTAGGCCTGGTCTTAAAGTTAGTTTAATCAGAAAGCAATGAAACAATTTTGAAGATGATAGGGACACTTGAAGGAAATAAATACATATTCAGACATTTTGGGATCATTTGAAGCCCAAACCATGGAAAACTGGGGCAGATAATTTGGAAAGTTAATAGGGTGACAAGAATTCGTTAAGGGGGAGTTCATCCCGGAAGATTTTAAGCAAGAACCTTTGAGAGTGCATCTCAATATACAAGATAAAGTCAAGGAAGTTTTCTCTGAATTGACGGAGGAGATCCATTGTGAAGAGGGAATCACCCAACGAGGGTTCTGTACTGCACAAGGTGCTAAAGAAAAGTGGAAGGCATATCAGTGATATCAATGCCGAAGCCGTAAAAGAAATATTGTGCATGATCTTCAGTTTTCATTTCAAGTTGCATGTGTTGTGCTTGGCATTTTCAGGGATTGGGAGGCCCTCATTCAGCTACCCAAATACTTATACCATTGGATACCCTTTTGAGCCTGTACTAATTTCTTTGACCTCCCCTCTTTTGGAATCAAGTTAGAGTCATGCGGAAAAAAAAATTTATGTCCCCATAGGTTTACTTTGAAAGGTTCATTCCAAAAGGAAAATTCAAAAAAAGAAGAAGAGAAAAATAAAGATAAAAAAGGAAAAGAAAAGGAAAAAAAAAGGGAAAAAGAAAGAAAGAAAAAGAAAAAGAAAAATAGCAACAACAAAATGTATCTTTGTGAACTATGTTCGACCTGATTCCTTTTAAGGATAAGTAGGCAGCCTCACGGTTCGGTCCCATTAAAATAAAAATTCAAAAGTCCCCAGGCAAGGAAACTAGGGCAGAAATTGCGGTTTTGTAAAAGATCTGATTCCAAAAGTTGTAATTATAAACCCCTTCAAGTTGTTTTGAGCCTTTATGATATCCTTTATTTCTAATCCTGTCCAAAAGCCATATTGCGGTCCAACAAAGGCGCTCTAGATAATCTTTGAGAGAGCTGAATTAGACATGCCAGGAGCATATGATGTTTGTAACGACCCAATCCCTGGTCGTGATGGCGCCCAACACACTACTAGGAAAGCCCGACCTTCCAACAATATTCCCGACTTAAACAGGTCATTGGTTGCAAACACATACAATAGATACAAAACTGTTTTATCAAAATCCTGGAAATAACGGTGAAATAACTGAGAGTTTAACAAAATACTGCAATAAAATACCCAACTAGGACCCGGCGACACGATCATGAGCCTCTAGTACAGAGTATCTCCTAAAACAAGTATGTCTACAAGAGTGCAGAAATAAAGGGTAGAGATAGGAAGGACAGATCAAGGCTGCGAACGCCATGCAGCTACCTCAATGCTCTCCGATACTGTTGTCCTGCTAGGTAGTCCTCAATCAGCCTGTGATGCACCTGGATCTTCATGCAAGGTGCAGGGAGTAATGTGAGTACTCCAACCCAGTGAGTAATAAACATAACTAATGGTTGAAGATAAGAAATCACCAAAATAATGCAAGGTACACTATAACTGGTAGCCCAGACGTTTAACAGTGAAACAACAGGTCAATGCAATAACAGTACAGAAATATCCATGACAGATAAATAGATAAATAAGGATGCATGAATGCAATGCAACACATAGAACGGTACATTCCAGTAACCGCTACGGCGTGTAGCCCGATTCGTTTAACGTCGACGGCGCTCACTGGGGGTGTGTACAGACTCCGGAGGGGCTCCTACAGCCCAAGCACAAATAATCAACCATCTCGTGGCACCAATATCCATATAATACTGTGGCGGCGCGCAGCCCGATCCATGTTCAGTCCAGAAATTCACACAAGCCACACGGGCAATGTCAAATAACAGTTCTCAGCTCAGGATGTCAATAAAATAGTATTTTTGTTTTCAAATTTTAGAAAATGACTAAGTATTTCAAAACAATATTTGTACTTAGAACTGAAATCCATTAATATGTCAAATAAATGTGAAAATAGTGATTGTAATCCTTGAAGGATCCAAATAATCGGCACAAAGCCAAAATGTTTCAATGAAATCCATGTAGGATGATTATCAAACAAGTCTTAGTCGAAAACACAGTATAAACACCACTCGGGACGGACTAAGTCACAATCCCCAATCACAAACGACCCTGCACTCATCATGGAGCATGTGTCTCGCCTCAGTATAGCATTACGATGCGATATTCCGGGGTTTCAAACCCTTAGGTCATCATTTACATCTATTACTCACCTCAAGCCAGCCCAAAGTCTAGCTCGCTATGCCTTTTCCTCTCGAATTGACCTCCTCGCGCATCAAATCTGATCAAAACCACAAGGAATACATTACAATAGGCTAAGGGAATATAACCCAATCGAAAGACTCGAAAAAAAACATCAAAAATCAAGAAGTTGGAAAAACCCGAGCCCCGGGACCACTTCCCGAAATTCACATCACCGGATTCCTCGTCTCGCCACGAGTCCATACATATCAAATTTACCAAAATCGAAGATTTGACCCGTCAAATCCCTATTTTAAACTCTCTTAAGTTCAAGCCCTAAACCACCATTTTTGACCTTTGATTCCTTAATTATTTAGTCTAAATCCATGTTTTTATACCATAAAATTGTATTCTAAGTCCAAGAATCCATACCTAATTAAAGCCCTCGAAACCCTCTTAAAAATCGCCTCAAAGTTCTCAAAGTTCGAAGTCCAAAATGTTGTTCTTTCAAAAATTTGCGAAGAAGACTATTTCACTTAATCTTCCAGGCATTCGGCTTCTGCGGAGAGAATGTCGCTTCTGCGACTTCCGCATCTGCGGACTTTCACTTAAGGGCCCCTACCACTTCTGCGATCCCCATTTCACATCGGCGGGACCGCCTATGCGGTCCTAACTTTCACTTCTACGGAACCTGACAAGGGCCAAATTTCCACTTCTGCGCCATCCATTCCGCTTCAGCAAGACCGCACCTGCGGTCCCATAACCGCAGGTGCGAAAACACTAGATACGAGCAATATGAAACATGCAACAACTCCAAAAACTCTCTGTTTAACCACCCGAACTCACCTCGAGGCCCCCGGGACCTCAACCAAAAGCACATACATGGTCCAATACCCTATTCAAACTTGTTCCAATCTTAAAAACACATCCAACAACACAAAAATCGTCATTTCTCATCAATTTCAAGCCTAAGTTCTTCAAATTCTTCCGAAACTCACATTCGATCAAAAACCCAACCAAATCACCTTTGAATCATCTTAAATTTGCACAAACATCCAAAATCACCTAACGAAGCTACTGCAACTCTCGTAATTCCATACTGAACCTCGGATCAAAATCTCACCTACCCACTGGAATTCGCCAAAATACTAACTTCGCCAATTCAAGCCTAATTCTACACCAGACCTCCAAAAATCAATCTCGATCGCACTCCTAAGTAATAAATCATCCCCTGAAGCTAACCGAATCATCGAAAATCACATCAGAGCCCTCTAACTGAATAGTCAACATCCGGTTGACTTTTCCAATACAAGTCTTCCTTAAAGAGACTAAGTGTCTCATTTTCTACCAAAAACAAACCAATTCAACTCTAACTCACCAAATGCTGGTAATGATACATAAAGAAGCAATAAATGGGGAAAATGGGGCTGTAACACATGAGACGACGGGTCGGGTCGTCATATCCTCCCCAACTTAAACAAACGCTCGTCCTCGAATGGGTCAAGAAATATACCTGAATCCTCAAATAGGTGAGGATATCTGCTCCGCATCTCCTACTCGGTCTCCCAGGTAGCCTCCTCCACGGGCCGACCTCTCCATTGCACCTTCATCGAAGCTATATCCTTTGATCTCAACTTCCGAACCTAACGACCCAAAATAGCCACTGGCTCCACATCATAGGTCAAATCATCATCCAAATGAACCGTGCTGAAGTCTAACACATGAGACCGATCCCCAACATGCTTTCGGAGCATAGAAACATGGAATAACGGATGAACCCCCGACAAGCTGGGTGGCAAAGCAAGCATATAGGCCACCTCCCCAATCCTCCTAAGTATCTCAAAAGGCCCAATGAACCGCGGACTCAACTTCCCTTTCTTCCCAAACCTCAAAACGCCCTTCATGGACGAAATCTTCAACAAGACCTTATCGCCCACCATATAAGATACATCTCGAACCTTCCGGTCCGCATAACTTTTTTGACATGACTGAGCTATACGAAGTCTCTCCTGGATCACTTTCCCCTTCTCTAAGGCATCCTGGACCAACTCTGTCCCCAATAGTCTAGCCTCGCCGGGCTCAAACAAACCAACCGGAGATCTACACCGTCTCCTATTTAAGGCCTTATATAGCGCCATCTGAATACTGGATTGATAGCTATTGTTGTAAGCAAACTCTGCAAGTGGCAAGAACTCATCCCAAGAACCTCCAAAATCAATAACACAGGCACGCAACATGTCCTCCAATATCTGAATAGTACGCTCGGACTGCCCGTCCGTCTAAGGATGAAATATTGTGCTCAGCTCCACCTGTGTACCCAACTCCTGCTAAAAAGTCCTCCAAAACTGGGAAGTAAACGGAGTACCCCTATCCGAGATAATAGAAACCGGGACCCCATGCAACCGTACAAAATCCCGGATGAAAATCCCTGCCAACCGCTACGAAGAATAGGTAGTACACACTGGAATGAAGTGCGCGGACTTGGTCAGCCGATCCACAATCACCCAAATCGAATCAAACTTCCTCGAGGCACGAGGGAGACCACTCATGAAATCCATAGTAATCATCTCCCACTTCCACTCTGGAATATCCATCCGTTGAAGTACACCACCGGGCCTCTGATGCTCATATTTGACCTGCTGATAGTTGAGACACTGAGCTACATAACTCACAATATCTTTCTTCATTCTCCTCCATTAGTAGTGCTGCCTCAAATCCTGATACATCTTCGCGGCACCCGGATGAATGGAATACCGCGAGCTGTGGGCCTCCTCTAATATCAACTCTCGAATCCCATCCACATTGGGCATGCAAATCCGGCCTTGCATCCTCAGCACGCCATCATCATCAATAGTCACATCTCTGGCATCACCATGCTGGACCCTGTCCTTAAGGACAAGCAAATGTGGATCATCATACTGGAGCTCTCTAATGCGGTCATACAAGGAAGACCGAGAAACCACACAAGCCAACACCCGACTATGCTCCAAAATGTCTAACCTCAACATCCGATTGGCCAAAGCATGGACATCAATAGCAAAGGGCCTCTCCCCAACTGGAATGTATGCCAAACTGCCCATACTAACCACCTTCCGGCTCAAAGCATCGGCCACTACATTGGCCTTCCTCGGGTGATACAGAATGGTAATATCATAGTCCTTGAGTAACTCAAGCCACCTCCGCTGCCTCAAATTAAGATCCTTCTGCTTGAACAAATGCTGAAGACTGCGATGATCAGTGAATACCTCACAAGATACGCCATATAAATAGTGCCTCTAGATCATCAAAGCATGAACTATAGCAGCCAACTCCAAATCATGAATAGGGTAGTTCTTCTCATGGGGCTTCAACTGACGAGAAGCATATGCAATAACTCTACCCTCCTGCATCAACACACATCCGATCCCAACTCTCGAAGCATCACAATATACAGTGTAAGAACCTAAAGCTGATGGAAATACCAATACTGGAGTTGTGGTCAAAGCTGTCTTGAGCTTCTGAAAGCTCTCCTCGCACTCGTCCGACCATACAAATGGTGTACCCTTCTACATCAACTTGGTCAAGGGCGAAGCAATAGATGAAAAACCCTGGACGAATCAGCAATAATAACCCCCCAAACTGAGGAAACTCCGAATCTCTGTGGCTGAGGACGGTCTAAGCCAACTTTGCACCGCCTCTATCTTCTTCAGATCAACCTGAATACCATCGTTGGACACCACGTGCCCCAAGAAAGCCACAGAACCAAGCCAGAACTCACACTTGGAGAACTTTGCATAAAGCTTCTCCTCCCTTAATCTCTGTAATACCACTCTTAAATGTTGTGCATGCTCCTCCTGGCTACGCGAGTACACCAGGATGTCATCAATAAAAATAATCACAAATGAATCCAGATACGGCCGAAATACACTATTCATCAAGTGCATGAATGCGGCTAGGGCATTAGTCAGCCCGAAGGACATAACCAAAAACTCGTATCGCCCATATCTAGTCCTAAAAGCAGTCTTCATAATATCTGAATCCCTAATCTTAAGCTGGTGATAGCTTGAACGGAGATCAATCTTGGAGAATACCTTTGCCCGCTGAAGCTGGTCAAACAAATTATCGATACGGGGCAGAGGATACTTGTTCTTCACTGTCACTTTGTTCAGTTGCTTGTAGTCAATGCACATTCTCATCGTGCCATCCTTCTTTTTCATGAATAAGACCGGTGCACCCCACGGTGACACACTCGGATGAATGAACCCCTTATCTAGGAGTTCCTGAAGCTGCTCCTTCAAATCTTTCAACTCTGCTGGTGCCATACGATAGGGAGGAATAGAGATGGGCTGAGTGCCCGACACCAGATCAATACCAAAATTAATATCCCTGTCCGGTGGCATGCCCGACAGGTCTACTAGAAACACATCAGGGAAGTACCTCACTACGAGAACAGAATCAAGGCTAGGAGTCTCAGCTCCAACATCTCTCACAAAAGCCAAATACGATAGACAACCTTTCCCAACCATCCACCGGGCCTTTAGGAAAGAAATCACCCTGCTGGGAACATAGTCAGTCATACCACGCCACTCAATCCTCGGAACACTTGGTATGGCCAATGTGACTGTCTTAGCATGACAGTCAAGGATAGCATGGCACGGAGATAACCAGTCAATGCCTAGGAAATATCAAAATCTACCATGCTCAACAATAACAAATCAACTCGGGTCTCCAAACCACCAATAGTCACCAGACAAGACTGATACACATGGTCTACAATAATAGTATCACCCACCGGGGTAGATACATGCACAGGTAAATCAAGACACTTACGGGTCGTACCCAGATGATGGGCAAAATATGAAGACACATAAGAGTAGGTAGAACCGGGATCAAACAAGATAGAGGCATCCCTGTGGCAGACTGAGATAATACTTATAATAACAGCATCTGATGCAATGGCGTCCCTTCTATCTGGGAGAGCATAGAATAGAGCCTGGCCACCGCCAGATTGGTCTCCACCCCTAGGGCAGCCCTTAGCTGCCTGGCCCCCACCCCTACCTGACTGGGAGGGTGCTGAAGTAGATAGAGTAGAAGACGAGGGCTGATCCTTCTACTGAGACCGACTACCACAAAGCTGAGGACACTGTCTCCTTATATGGCCAAACTCACCGCACTCGAAGTAACTACCTGGTACTGGAGAAGGGGACTGAAGGGAACCCCTCGCTGCAGATGAACCCTGGGACGAAAAGGCATGAGAAGAGCTCTGTGTGGGAAGGGCACTAAGTGAAGGCTGGCCCTACTGGAATCCCTGATGACCACGGACTGAAGAAGCTCTACTATACTCTGGGCGAGCCGACTGAGGAGGCCTGAAGAAACGACCTCTACCACGCTGGAACTGGCCCCTAGATGGAGTACCACTAAAACTGCCTGAACCTCGAGTCCTCTTGGCCTCCCTCTCCTCACGCTCCCTGCGGCAAACTATCTCAATATCATGATCAATGTCAACTACCTCCTCAAACGAGGCACCCAAAAGCCTCTCTCTGGTCATCAAAATGCAGAGTGAATAGTTGAGGCCATGCACGAACCTCCTAATCCCCTCCCGATCAGTCGGGATCATCCAAGTAGCATGCCGAGCTAGCTGCAAAAATCTCATCTCGTACTATGTCACAGACAGGTCCCCCTGAACCAACCACTCAAACTGATAACGTAACTCCTTTCTGCGAGACTACGGTACGTACTTCTCCAGAAAGAGAGTGGAGAACTGCTGCCATGTGAGGGGCACTGCCCCAATAGGCCTACGCCTCTCAAAATCCTCCCACCAGTTAAATACAGGCCCTGAGAACTGGAAAGTAGTAAAAGCCACTCCACTCGACTCCAAAATCCCTACGGTGTGAAGCATACGCTGACACTTGTCTAGAAATCCCTGGGCATCCTCGCCCTCGGCACCACTGAAAGTTGGAGGCTGGAGCCTACCGAACCTCTCAAGACGACGCTGCTCATCGTCGGGCAGAACCACATAATCTAGAGCTGGTGCAACTGGTGCAGCTCCCATTGTCTGCAATCCCTGAACAACTTGCTGGGGTATGCGAGCAGCGGGGGTCGGATGACCTCCCCCGGTTTGTGAAGTAGCTGCTGCAGTAGTGGCTGAGACTGCCTGAGCCAAACTAGTGCAAACGGATAGTATCTGAGCCAAGGCCTCCTGGAGACCTGGAATCACGATGGGCACTGCTGGTGCCTGCATAGTTGCTGCTGGAGCATCTATAGCTGGAGGCTGGTCCTGAACTGGGGCAGCTAGTGGATCAACAGGTGTTGCTCTCGCTGGTCTGCCTCGACCATGACCACGACCGCTTCCACGGCCTCTAGTGGGTGGTAATGGTAGTCGTTTGTCACGTTCGGTAGCACGAGTTCTCGCCATCAGTGAGAGAATAGAATACAGAAGTTTAGTTCTCGGATCACAAAGACACACAACAAGAATTTCAAGGATATGAAGTTTTTCCTAAAGGTTCTACAGCCTCTCGAGGATAAATACATACGTCTCTGTACCGATCCGCGAGACTCTACTAAACTGGCTCATGATTCGCGAGACCAAGTAACCTAGGCTCTGATACCAACTTGTCACGACCCAATCCCCGGTCGTGATGGTGCCCAACACACTGATAGGCAAGCCTGACCTTTCAACAATATTCGCAACTTAAACAGATCATTGGTTGCAAACACAGACAATAGATACAAAACTGTTTTATCAAAATCCTGGAAATAATGGTGAAATAACAGAGAGTTTAACAAAATACTGCAATAAGATACCCAACTAGGACTCGGCGACATGATCATGAGCCTCTAGTACAGAGTATCTCCTAAAACAATTCTGTCTACAAGAGTGCAGAAATAAAGGGTAGAGATAGGAAGGATAGATCAAGGCTGCGAATGCCATGCAGCTACCTCATTGCTCTCCGATACTGCTGTCCTGCTAGGTAGTCCTCAATCAGCCTGTGATGCACCTGGATCTTCATGCAAGGTGCAGGGAGTAATGTGAGTACTCCGACCCAGTGAGTAATAATATAACTAATGGCTGAAGATAAGAAATCACGAAAATAATGCAAGGTACACTATAACTGGCAGCCCAGACGTTTAACAGTGAAACAACAAGTTAATGCAATAACAGTACAGAAAGATCCATGACAGATAAATAGATAAATAAGGATGCATGAATGCAATGCAACACATAGAACGGTACATTCCAGTACCCGTTGCGGTGTGTAGCCTGATTCGTTTAACGTCGACGGCGCTCACTGGGGGTGTGTACAGACTCCGAAGGGGCTCCTACAGCCCAAGCACAAATAATCAGCCATCTCGTGGCACCAATATCCATATAATACTGTTGCGGCGCGCAGCCCGATCCATGTTCAGTCCAAAAATTCACACAATCCATACGGGCAATGTCAAATAACAGTTCTCAGCTCAGGATGTCAATAAAATAGTATTTTTGTTTTCAAATTTTAGAAAATGACTGAGTATTTCAAAACAGTATTTGTACTTAGGACTGAAATCCATTAATATGTCAAATAAATGTGAAAACAGTGATAGTAATCCCTGAAGGATCCAAATAATCGGCATAAAGCCAAAATGTGTCAATGAAATCCAAGTAGGATGATTATCAAACAAGTCTTAGTCGAAAACACTGTATGAACAGCACTTGGGACGGACTAAGTCACAATCCCCAGTCACAAATGACCCCGCACTCGTCATGGAGCGCGTATCTCGCCTCAATATAGCATTACGATGCCATATTCCGGGGTTTCAAACCTCAGGTCATCATTTACATATATTACTCACCTCAAGCCAACCCAAAGTCTAGCTCGCTATGCCTTTTCCTCTCGAATTGACCTCCTCGCGATTCAAATCTGATCAAAACCACAAGGAATATATTACAATAGGCTAAGGGAATATAACCCAATCAAAAGACTCGAAAAAAAAACAACAAAAATCACGAAGTTGGAAAAACCCGAGCCCCGGGCCCACTTCTCAAAATTCACATCACCGGATTGCTCGTCTCGCCACGAGTCCATACATATCAAATTTACCAAAATCGAAGATTTGACCCGTCAAATTCCTATTTTAAACTCTCTTAAGTTCAAGCCCTAAACCACCATTTTTGACCTTTGATTCCTTAATTATTCAGTCTAAATCCATGTTTTTACACCATAAAATCGTATTCTAAGTCCAAGAATCCATACCTGATTAAAGCCCTCGAAACCCTCTTCAAAATCGCATCAAAGTTCTCAAAGTTTGAAGTCCAAAATGTTGTTCTTTCAAAAATTCGCAAAGAAGACTATTTCACTTAATCTGCCAGGCATTCCGCTTCTGCGGAGAGAATGTCGCTTCTGTGACTTTCGCATCTACGGTCTACGTCCACTTCTGCGGACATTCACTTAAGGGCCCCTACCGCTTCCGCGGTCCCCATTTCGCATCAGCGGGACCGCCTATGCGGTCCTAACTTTCGCTTCTGCGGAATCTGACAAGGGCCAAATTTCCACTTCTATGCCATCCATTCCGCTTCAGCGAGACCGCACCTGCGGTCCCATAGCTTCAGGGTCGAAAACACCAGATACTAGCAATATGAAACATGCAACAACTCCAAAAACTCTCCGTTTAACCACTCGAACTCACCCTGAGGCCCCCGGGACCTCAACCAAAAGCACAGACATGGTCCAATATTCAAAATTGTTCCAATTTTAAAAACACATCCAACAACACAAAAATCCTCATTTCTCATCAATTTCAAGCCTAAGTTCTTCAAATTCTTCCGAAACTCACATTCGATCAAAAACCCAACCAAATCACCTCCGAATCATCTGAAATTTTGCACACACATCCAAAATCACCTAATGAAGTCACTGCAACTCTCAGAATTCAATTCCGACCCTCGGATCAAAATCTCACCTACCCACCGGAATTCGCCAAAATACTAACTTCGCCAATTCAAGCCTAATTCTACACCGGACCTCCAAAAATCAATTTCGATCGCACTCCTAAAGTCACAAATCATCCCCCGAAGCTAACCAAATCACCGAAAATCACATCCGAGCCCTCTAACTGAATAGTCAACATCTGGTTGACTTTTCCAATACAAGCCTTCCTTAAAGAGACTAAGTGTCTCATTTTCTACCAAAACCAAACCTATTCAACTCTAACTCACCAAATGCCGGTAATGAAACATGAAGAAGCAATAAATGGGAAAACGAGGCGGTAACATGAGATGAAGGTCGGGTCATCATAATGTTTTACTATGGGTAATGCCTTGCCATCTGCAGAATCAGAGGAAATTAGAAGAAAAGAACCAAATGAGAGAGTCTCATTGGTGAAAACCTTCATAGGCACCATAAGGCGATAGTGAGTTGAGAGAAAGAACAAAATGAGAGGCTTAATGGTGAAAACCCTTCGGGCACTACAAGTCGAATAAGGATTGTGAATTAGATTGGATAATCAGAGCATTGAAGCCCAATTTCACAGTTTAGGGGTATAACAAGAGTTGAACATCAGACTTGCTTAACAGATTAGGCCACTTAATCCAAAGGTGCATGTCATGGTCATTAGAGTTGGTACCCACATCTGATAGGTTTGTACTTTGTAGTTTTCATGTTAAGAATCATGTCTTTCCATTGTCCTTTACTCTGTTACTTTTGTCTTGTTTATTTCCTCTTCCTGAGTCTGTTTGGTCAGAACAAGAGAGAAATGACTTCAAAATTTGCCATCGGCTTTCCAATTGCATAAAACGGGATCTGGCTAGCACATCAAAGTGGCATAAGTCAGGAAAGCACAGTGTGCACACTAAGTTGGTAAAAATCAACATGCTTTGAGATTTATGTGAAATACAAGGTTTTGGTATATGTCAATTCATGAACCATGCAACAGTTAGAGGTTGTGGGGGTATGAACAGATTAAAGGTATTTTCTGTGATAAGGTTGACAGAGAAAGTGGTTAACCAATAACAAGAAAGGTCTTCCAAGTGGAAATCAAAGTTATCATGGAAAGTGAAGGAGCAATAGACCTCAAGGCTAAGGCCAGTGGCATACGTTAGGAAGGAACAACATGCACACTGAGTGGGTGGCAAGTGATGTGCTTTGAAATTCATGTGAAACACAAAGGTTCAGTATATGTCAATGCATGAACACAATGCAACAGATAAAAGGTATTGGGTTTGAATGAATCACAGGTATCTTCTGGGATAAGGTTGACAGAGAAAGTGGTTAGTTAATAAACAAGCAAGGTCTTTCGAGTTGAAATCAACTTATCATGGGAAGTAAAGGAGAAATCACCCTCAAATTCAAGGCCGCAAACCAACCACCATGTTTAAAATCACAAGTTTTCTTTGATTGAAACAGGGACGAAGACTATGTCCAAATCAAAGCTGGGAAGCTTGAATTTTTCAAGTGTCGTGCCCAAATTTTGTCAACACAAAGGCGGTTTGAGGAGAGAAAAGAAAATTTGCTCAATCGGCAGGAACCCTCCATGAGGAAAGTGTGGATCAGGGGGCAAGAAAACTTGTTCGTTCTGCAGAGATCCTCCTGGAAGAAAGCATGGCTTAGGTAAGTTCATTCTCAATTTTTCAGGGCCCTCCTGGATAATGGGATTTAATTTTTTTTTTTTAAAAGAGCTTCTCAGGACCCTCCTGGATAATGGTACCTAGTTAAATTTCAAGACCTTCATAGATAACAAGATTTAGCGCAAGTTCTACTTCGAGGAAGTATAAGTTAGTTTTGCAGTTTTCATTCTTATGATGATGTTCAATTGAAAATTTTTAGGACCCTCCTGGATAATGGGATCTAGTTTCAAGGCCTTCATAGATAATGAGATTTAGCATAAGTTTCACCTTTAGGAAGCAAACTTAGCTCTGAAGTTTTCACTTATAAGATGATATTTGATTTTAAATTTTCAGGACCCTCCTGGATAATGGGATTTAGCTTTTAAATTCTTAGAGATTTTGCGTACCATGATTCGATTAACACTCACAGATGTTCCCGATATCAAACTAGGGCAGAAATTTTTTTTTGTTTTGTCTGTTTTGTTGTAATGAGGTTCAAAGACAACAGTTTCGAAGGGATGACAGTTCAAGTATGTCGATGCCCCCTTTTTCTTCCTTAAGAGGCGAAATCAGGTTTACGAAATTTTTTGGGAGGACAACTCTTTTCCCTTTTGGGAATTGGGTTTTGGAATTGAAGAGTCACCACCTAATGATTCAAGTGCATTAGGACATTAAAAAGGGGTTTTGAGTTGGAAAACCAGAGTTTGGGTAAGGGCTAGAAATTATCTCGAGGGTAAGGTGTTAGGCACCCCTCAACACCCACTAGTGTGGTTCCCAGCCATGTTATATTGTGACTTCACATAATCAAGTAGACAATCAAAGATTCAAATATACAACATCCCAAATAAGCCAAAAAGAGCTTTGAAGGTAAGTAGGAAAGGCAGAGATTTATGAAAAAATTTGCATAGTTTTACAAGAAGAGATGAAAACAAACAAAGGGAGAGGAGTCCTAGGTTTATGATTAATATGGATCATTAATGCAATATCCAGTAATCGTGCCTCAAAAGGGACTACATGAGATATTAGGGCATCGATCATCATCTCCATATTTTACCCTTCCCACCCCGTAGAGATTATTAAACGCGTGAGTTGGTCACGGATACTTATTGCGTGCTATTACCCGTCCCGTCCTATAAGTCCTGGAGGGTATTTAGGACCACTATTCCTACGTGGTAGGGACTAGGCTGAACCTTTAGGTTTAAAGGTTAAAATGCTAAGCGATATATATAACAAATAGGACTGCACATAAGGGAACATACAAGGACAAATAAAGGCTCACAGATCCCTCCACAAGTGAACACATAATTAGCACGTCTCAAACACATTCAAGGTCTCAAAGATAGGAGTTTTTTACAAAAAAAGGAATAGGTAAGATCAATTGAGTTAGTGAAAAAAACCGTTAAAGCATGGTTTTAAAAATAAAGTAGTGACAGTAGTTTGACAAGGTGTAGGACAAGTAAAATAGCACGATTCTAGGCATAGAATGGCAACCCAGTATTTTGATAACATAAAAATCAGAAACTCAGAGAGAGTAATAGATGCACCATTTCAAAATCGTTTCCAGAAAGAGTGGGATTTTTTAATAAAAAACAGAGTGAACTTCAGAGAGTTAAAATAAGAATGGGAGTGGCAGAGTTCAAAATTAAAAGAGGCTAGTTAGTCTTAAACTGGTAACAACATGATTAATTGATTTTTATTAGGCCTAAAGTTTTCCTAGGAGTCATATACATTGTCTGATTATCTTAAAGAGTGGACATACATATTTGATTCATAATTTTCTAAGGTACGCATGATAAGGTACTTGCAGAAGCGTTTTTAAACCACTTAGCCATATTTTAGCAAGGTTATTAGGCTAACATGCTAATTAACCACTGTAATTCGAACAGAAAAGAAGTCCTAAGGACAAGATATCTAATGCACATAGGAGTACCTAAAACATGGTTTCTAATATGCCAATGCAGTAATGACAGTTTATTTGGCTTGTTATTAATCGATTAGAATTATAAAGTGAGTGCAATAACATACTGAGAGTGAAAGACCTAAAACAGGATTTCTAACATATGAAATGAATGTCCTAAGCAGGTTATCTATTGCGCAAATAGGTAAATAAAAACCTATAAACATGTTTTTTGCCCATTAAAAAAACATGCATACCCCTAATCCCATATTCACTATTCAACCCCCAATCATTCATTTACAAATTATTACAAAACAAGAATATCTGAATTACAGTAATAAGGAACAAAAAATAAGAAGTTATTCTATAGGGAGCCTTCAATCAGGCCCAGCCTTCCAACCTCACTCCTTTCGAGTTTCACAGCCTTTGCCATGGTCTAGGTGCGGCAAAGCTCCCTAGGGCCCCATTGGGTCCCTGGCCAATACCAGCACCTAAAAACTTATTATAATGCGGGACAGGTGCAGTGTGGGATTACCAGCCTTGTGTGTAAAAGTTAAGTGAGTACTCAAGTGTACCCAAAGCAATGCTCACACGAAGGGGGTAGAACCTATTCTCTAAGAGTAGTGTGAAGTGCAGGAAGGAGTAGTTTAAAAGAGTTTTCAAAACAAGGGATTTGCTTTTAAAAAAAATAGCAGAAGCACTAGTTACAGTAGTTCAACAGCATAGGATTGCATACAAAGGATCATGGCAAAGGGAACAGATAGATCACATAATGCTAAAGGAGATACAGAAACTTATGAAAGCTCATTGAAGCATGACTACACAGAATCAGAAGATTCAGGGGACCAAGAAATGGTCAAGCTTAGACATAACACTTAGACAGTAATAGGGGGACAATTATAACAGTTAAGATAAACAACAGCTAGAAGCAAGTAAATCAAGAAGGACATATAAAGGTGCCAGGGATCAGGGGAATTAGGAAGTGGTAAAGTTTAGGCATGATAATGTACAGCAATAAGATACAGGCGTAGCAAGTAGAAGTTAGGGATAGACAACGGTCATATTATAGACTTAGCATGTAATTCAAAAGAGATAAAACATGTTAAAGTACTAAAACAGAAGAATCAATCGCATGTTGAGCAATAGAAGCATAAATAGAAGAAAATCAGGAAGATAATGAACTGAAACAAGAATAAACTCATTGATTGGAGGCTTGAATATTAATTAGGACATACAATTAAGAGAGCAAAAGCAGGACGCAAAGACAAAGTGATAACACAATATTAGCCTTGGCTTACAGCCGGCTAATAGTAGGCAAGAGCAGAGGACAGCAATAGAGCAAAAGGAGAAAGAGAGAAAGAGCACAAGAGAATGTAGAATTGAGAGTATTCACTGATGTCTCTTTTTGCTAATGAAAGAGTAGAGTATTTATAGTTTTGGAAACGAGTAGAAAAATAAGGTAAGATGTAAAGTGTAGTATATTATAGAAGTAAATACAATTAGAATCCCAATCAATGTAAGTACTCCCCTTTAGTTGGAGAGTCCTAGTTCAAACGGCTACCATAGTGACAAATAAGGAAAGAGAACTAATTGAAAGACTAATGTCAATCATACAGAGAGTAGTAAAGAATAAGGCATGTGATTAGGACCAGGTACATTACATATGAATTAAGGAAAGTAAGAATCGATTGGCGACATGCTTGCATATAAAATAAGGCAGAGTATCATTCTGAAAGTCAGTAAGAGATTCCCCGGTATCGCAAGGAATCAATTATCAGTTAAGGCAGATATCAACAAGTAAGGAAATACACAAAATTAGTAAAGATTGTTAAAGCAAGTATCAAAGTTAAAGGAAAATACAAAAATATCAATAAAGAGTTCTAAGACAAGTATCATGGTTAAAGGAAAATACACAAAATCAGTAAAGAGTTCTAAGGCTAGTATCATAGTTAATACAAAAAAGAATCAATACAAGTAACAAGTAACAAACCGTAGGAATCATCAAGCATTTAAATAGCAGTCATGTGATGAACAGGGAGAAGTACTCATAGAACAGCGGGAATTAAAGGTCAAAACAATGAATCAGCGCAAGAGTTGCATAGAACACACAGATGCATAGTCAAGTAGCAAAGAAACAACCCAGAATACCTAGGGTTTCATCAATACTCGTTAGAATAACATAAAATCAGGAGATAATAGCTTAAACACAGTAGAGATGTTTTTTTTTAAAAAAAAATTAGAGGAAACCTTTCTTAAAACAGGGTCGAGAAACCCTAGTTTCAAATAGGAGACAAAGATGCTTAAAACTTGATCATTTGTAAATATCGAGTAAAGAAAGGTTTAAAACATGAAGGAGTGAGTCACAAATCGTTAAAATACATACGGGTTTTTAAGAGAATTGGGTCGAGGTTAGGGTTTCCTAAGAAAACAGAGGAAGTAGGGATGACATGGCCGTGAAATTCATGAACCATGGTGCTTAGAACACCATCGAGTCAAAACTCGCCAAAGAAAGGCTGGAAACAAACCAGGTGAAGCTTCAGTGACTGACTTGTATGGCGGAGGATTCTGGAGTCTCAAGGATAGAGGGAATCGGCGAGATAAGGTTTCACGGCAGCTAGTGGTCGAAAGAGGTGAGGCTGGAGGTGGCCGGAAAGATGGTGAAGGCTATCGGAGAAGAAGAAGATTCTAGAGAGAAGGAGGAGATGAAGAGACGAAGTAGAGAGATAGACCGGTCTCGAAGACTGAGGGGTCAAGGGGGGTAGCTAGGATTTAATTAAGGAAAATAGATCTGGGTCGTTGATCTTATTTGATCAACGGCTTAGATTGATTTGGAGCTGGGCCGGGTTTTTTTAAGAAATTGGGCTGGGCGGATTTGTATTGGGTATTGGGTTAATTTAAAAATCTGATAGGGTGGGGCTAAATTGGGCTAAAATTGAAACAATAAAGGTTATGCGTTTAATAGCCAATTTTCCTCTTTTATTTTATATGAAATAGTTAAAATTATTTTAAAAATAAATTAAAGGCGCAGAACTAATCAATAACATATAAATATTAATCTAAAAATGATTTCATAATTGTAGAATGATGTTAATCGTAAAATAGGCTATAATTGCAATTATGCAATTTAGCTTAAAAAAAATACCAAACAAATGTGTAAAAATATGCAAAAACTACCTTAATTATATCTTGGTGTAAATATGAGAATAAAAATAAATTTTTCACCAAAAATGCTAGTCTGGGAATAATTATTGAATATTGTACTATTAAATAGATAATAAATTAATTTTAAAATATTTAAAAATTAGGAAAAAATACCAAAATTCTTGGGCATGCTTATATATGCATGTACATGCTATTTTGAGAATATTTTGAGTATATAAAAATACATAGGGAAAAATTGGGTGTCAACAACTGCCTCTCTTTACCTGAGAAGGATGAAAGAGTTGTCGGGTAAAGATATGATGGCCAATTTTGACTGAAAGAAACGATTTAAAAGGTTTTGACCGAGCTCTGGCCCCTGAGCTGCCTACATATCCCTGGTCTTATAGGAATCAGGTCATATGTTGTTCAGGAATCCATCGGCGGAACATGCCGATGGAGATTTCGAAAGACGGATGCGATATTCAGGTTGGGAAGGACGGTCAGGGATTGATAGGCTGCGAGAATCGGAGCGGGATCACTCCTGCTGTGATGGCTGTTGCTAGACGGTGTACCTGCAAATAAGCAATACGAATATATATTGAAGTTAAACGTTATGCAGGTTCCTGTTGGACCATGAATGTTGTCTTTGGACGGGTAAGATGACGTCCTGGGCCATGACGCGTATAATAGAGGATTCACAGGCTATGAAATGATGTTCTTGGGCTATGATAATGATGCCTCCGAACTATGATGCCTTTGAATAATGATATGCAAAATATAAAAGTAGGGTCCTCAGGCCATGGCATGGCGTTCTCGGGCTATGAAAATGGTACCTCCAAACAATGACGCCTTTGGATAACTTGGCGATCTTTCAGCCTATGAAATGCAGAACTTGGCGATCTTTCAGCCCATGCAAGAATTAACTAAAGTTGGCAATATTTCAGCTAATGTAACGATTTAAATAAAGTTGGCGATATTTTAGCCGATGTAAAGTGTAAACATAGATGGCGATTTTTCAGCCAATTGCAGGACTCAAATAAAAGGTGGCGGTATTTCAGCCATGCAAGAGATAAAGTAGTGATATTTCAGCCATGCAGGATTTAAATAAAGTTGGTGATATTTCAGCCGATGTGACGATTTAAATAAAGTTGGCGATATTTCAGCCGATGTAAAGTGTAAACATAGATAGCAATTTTTCAACCAATTGCAGGACTCAAATAAAAGGTGGCGATATTTCAGCCATGCAAGAGATAAAGTGGCGATATTTCAGCCAAGCAGAATTTAAATAAAGTTGGCGATATTTTAGCCGATATGACGATTTAAATAATGTTGGCGACATTTCAGCCGATGTAAAGTGTAAACATAGATGGCGATTTTTCAGCCGATTCCAGGACTCAAATAAAAGGTGGCGGAATTTCAGCCATGCAAAAGATAAAGTGGCGATATTTCAGCCATGCAGAATTTAAATAAAGTTGGCGATCTTTCAGCCATGAGGGTGGAGACAATGCTTAGTCGCGAAAGGCAGAAAGGTAGCCTTATGCAATGCGAGGAAAATGCAGATGGAGACAATGCTTAGTCTCGGAAGGCAGAAATGTAGCCTTATGCAATGCAAGAAAATGTAGATGGAGACAATGCTTAGTCTCGGAAGGCAGAAAGGTAGCCTTATGCAATGAATAGAAATGCAAGTGGAGACAGAGCTTAGTCTCGCAAGGCAGAAAGGTAGCCTTATGCAATGCAAGAAAATGCAGATAGAGACAATGCTTAGTCTCGGAAGGCAGAAAGGTAGCCTTATGCAATGCAAGAAAATGCAGATGGAGACAATGCTTAGTCTCGGAAGGCAAAAAGGTAGCCTTATGCAATGCAAGAAAATGCAGATGAAGACAATGCTTAGTCTCAGAAGGCAGAAAGGTAGCCTTATGCAATGCAAGAAAATGCAGATGGAGACAATGCTTAGTCTCGGAAGGTAGAAAGGTAGCCTTATGCAATGCAGAGAAATGCAAGCAGAGATAGTGCTTAGTCTTGGAAGGCAAAAAGGTAGCCTTATGCAATGCAGTAGATAAAGGTGAATAGTAACAAAAGCTCTTAGCTGATAGTTGATTGCGTCATTGTGGCTACTGGGGATGTCATGTGCGGATAGCACTTGTAAGTAAGTGATGCTTCTGAGAGTTGTATTCCTGAAAAAGTATGAGTATGTAATCATATCTGATGATTTTATGTCTTGGGTGCCTGCATTCAAACAAAAATCGTGAGTTTTGTAAAGGGGGAAGGTTAGTTCGTCCTCCCGTGGACTTCGTTTGTCCTACTCGGCTCTTGATTTAATTGGGGGTAGCGACGCTAAACAAAGCAATTTTGATAGTAGCCATGCATGATTTAGTAAAGAATATGATGTAACTACATAATTTAAAATGATTTTCTTTTAGATGAACTGACGACTACGACGTGGTTCAAGACATTGCAACCTCTCTCTTCGGAATTTTGAGGGTCCTTCTCAAAATTCTACCCCAGTTTCCAATATCGAAGGAAATAAAAATTTTATTGAATTATGTCTGAACCCATAAGGATGCCTACGTATCCCCTCTTAAATGGGAATGAGGTCAAACGTGGTTCAAATTACATCATATAAGGAAGCACAAAGATTACACATAGTAACGCTTGATTGCATCTGAATTAATTGGCTTTGGCCAGACTTCTCCATGCATTTCTGCGAGTATGAGGGCTCCTCCTGTTAGAACCAGGTGAACCACGTATGGTCCCTGCCAGTTGGGAGAGAATTTTCCTTTGGCTTCATCCTGGTACAGAAAGATTTTCTTTAACACCAGCTGCCCTGGTGTGAATTGTCTCGGCTTGACTCTTTTGTTGAAGGCTCTGGACATTCTGTTCTGATACAATTGACCATGGCAAACTGCATTCATTTTTTTTCCCATCTATTAGAGCTAGTTTCTCATAGCGACTTTTTACCCATTCTGCGTCGTCAAGTTCTGCATTTTGTATGATCCTCAGGGAGGGAATTTCTACCTCGGTGGGAATGATCGCCTCGGTACCGTAGAGTAGCATATAGGGAGTTGCCCCGGTGGATGTGCGAACAGTGTTACGGTATCCCAATAAGGGAAATGATAACTTCTCATGCCACTGCTTATGCTTTTCTATCATCTTCCTTAATATCTTCTTGATATTCTTGTTGGCCACTTCTACGGCTCCATTTATCTGAGGTTTGTAGGCTGTAGAATTCTTATGTTTGATTTTGAATGTTTCACACATGGCCTTCTTCAAGTCACTGTTAAGATTGGAACCATTATATGTAATGATCGACTCTGGGATACCGAATCGACAAACGATGCGGTCGCGGACAAAATCTGCCACAACCTTCTTGTGCCTTATATGACGTTGCTTCAACCCATTTGATGAAATAATCAATGGCCACTAGAATGAACCTATGCTCGTTTGATGCGGCAGGCTCGATGGGTCCGGTAACATCCATAGCGGCGAACAGCCATGGTGAGCTTTGTTGCAGTAAGCTCGTTTGGAGGCACTTTATCATGTCTGCGTGTATCTGACAGCGATGACCTTTTCGGACGTATTGGATGCACTCCATTTCCATAGTCATCCAAAAATATCCTGCTCGGAGTATTTTCTTTGCTAAGACAAAACCATTCATATGTGGACCACAGGTCCCTGCATGAACCACTTCCAACAACCTGGATGCTTACTTGGGTTCGGCACACCTCAGTAATCCCAAATTAGGAGTCCTCGTATACAGGATTCCTTCGCTGTGAAAGAAGTGATTGGATAACCTTCGCAGTGTGTGCTTCTGAGTAGCGTTTGTAAGTTCTAGATATTCTCTTGTTGCCAAATATTCCTTGATATCGTGAAACCAGGGTTTTTCATCTGCTTCTTCCTCGACATGATCATAGTAAGCTGGCTGATCCTGAATTTTTACCGGGATAGGATCAATGATGTTCTTATTTGGGTGCTGAATCATAGATGATAGGGTAGCCAATGCGTCGGCAAACTCATTCTGGACCCTGCGAACATGCTGGAATTCTGTCTTTGTAAACCTCTTCCTCAACTCCTGTACATGATGCAGATAAGGGAGTATCTTGGAGTTCTTGGTTGCCCATTCATTTCAGACCTGATGTATGAGCAAATTTGAGTCCCCGATCATTATCAACTCCTGGTTGTTCATATCAATGGCCAGCTTGAGCCCTAAGATACAGGCTTCGTATTCGGCTATGTTGTTGGTACACGGGAATCTAAGCTTGGCGGATACCGGATGATGCTGTCCAGTTTT
This sequence comes from Nicotiana glauca, assembly GCA_026770625.1. Classification (NCBI taxonomy): domain Eukaryota; kingdom Viridiplantae; phylum Streptophyta; class Magnoliopsida; order Solanales; family Solanaceae; genus Nicotiana; species Nicotiana glauca. The sequence continues at coordinate 61,946 of MU789652.1, forward strand.
CGATACTAGAACTACTCTTATGCCTACTCCTTTGAAGTTTGTTGCTCCATCAAAAACCATCCTCCAACCATCATAGGATTCTGCAATAACTCCTCCTATGAAAGATACCTCTTCATCAGGAAAATACGTCTTTAGAGGCTCGTATTCTCCATCCACGAGATTTTTGATGTGATGATCTGCTAGTGCCTTTCCTTTGATTTCCCTATGAGTCATGTAAACAATGTCGAATTCACTCAACAGGATTTGCCACTTGGCTAGTTTGCTAGTGGGCATGGGCTTCTGAAAGATATATTTCAGCGGATCCATTCTTGATATGAGGTAAGTGGTATAGGCACAGAAATAATGCCTCAACTTATGAGCTACCCAAGTCAAAGCACAACAGGTGCATTCTAATAGAGAGTACCGGGCCTCGTATGCAGTGAACTTCTTGCTGAGGTAATAGATGGCTTTCTCCTTTCTCCCTGTTTCATCGTGTTTCCCCAGAACATAACTGAATGCTCCGTCTAATACTGCAAGGTAGAGCAATAGTGGTCTACCCGGTTTGGGCGGAACTAGAACTGGCGCGCTGATAGGTATTCCTTGATTCTGTCGAAGGCTTTCTGACAATCATCGGTCCATTTGTTAGCAGCATCTTTCTTCAACATCTTAAAAATGGGATCACAAATGACAGTGGATTGAGCTATGAATCGGCTGATGTAGTTGAGTCTCCCCAAGAAACTCATGACCTCTTTCTTATTCTTTGGCGGTGGCAATTCTTGAATGGACTTAACCTTTGATGGATCCAGCTCTATTCCTCGGTGACTTACGATGAACCCAAGCAACTTTCCAGCAGGAAACCCGAATGCGCACTTAGCGGGATTCAGTTTCAGATTGTACATCCTCAGTCTGTTGAAGAATTTCCTCAGATCTTCCATATGGTTGGTGGCTCTCTTGGATTTGATGATGATGTCGTCTACATACACCTCGATCTCTTTGTGTATCATGTCATGGTCATGGAAAATAGTAGTCATGGCCCTCATGTAGGTGGCCCGAGCATTCTTTAACCCAAACGGCATCATCTTGTAACAATACATCCCCTATAGTGTAATAAAAGCTGTTTTCTCAGCGTCTTACTCATCCATCCATATTTGATAATACCCAGCAAAACAATCGACAAATGACTGCAACTCGTGCTTGGCGTTATTGTCAATCAGAATATGTATGTTTAGCAAGGGGAAGTCATCCTTCGGACTGGCCCGGTTGAGGTCCCAGTAGTTGATGCAGACCCTGACCTTCCCATCCTTCTTCGGCACTGGCACAATGTTGGCTAACCATATTGGATACTCTACTACCCTCAGGACCTTGGCTTTGACTTGCATGGTGACTTCTTCCTTGATTTTCAAACTCATGTCAGGCTTGAACTTCCTGAGCTTCTGTTTTACCGGCGGACATGTTGGATCCGTTGGCAGTTTGTGAGCTACAATAGATGTGTTGAGACCAGTCATATCATCATACGACCAGGCGAATATTTATTCATACTCTCTTAGAAATTCCATGTACTCTTCTTTTTCTGACGGTGACAGATGAAAATTGATGCGCATTTCTTTGATATTCTCTGTGTCCCCCAAGTTGATAACCACAGTTTTGTCCAAGTTAGACTTAGGCCTATTCTCAAAGTTCTCAACTTCTTTAACAACCTCTTCTGGTATATCATCCTCTTCTGAGTCTATATCCATTTGTTGTGTTGTCTCATTGCAAGTCACAATCACCGGTTCATCAACATGAGTAATAGTAATACAGTGTAAAAATAAAGTAAACTATAGAGAAAATAATAAGAGCGAGATTCATAAGAAACTGATATGCTTTTGATAAATTCCATAATTGCTTTGAACATTGGAGCTCTTATTTTCGAAATTAAAAATGCGGAAAGGAAATCAACTAGCGAAAAAGTAAAAGGTAATGCATGGTGCTTTGTTCAGCCTTGCTACCCCGAAGCTCTCCGGGCCCTGGTGGTTCTGACGGACCAATTATTGACGCGTGCTCCTCGGCTCACGGCTTGTATGGAAGGGCCTTCCTCTCTCTCCTCCTCGAAAATGACACAACAGTCCATATTATCATCCTCCAGGAAAAAGTTCCTCATTGCTGCTAGTGCTTCCTCTTCTTCTAACCCATAAATGACTTCGGTTGGTTGGAAAGTCTGCTCTAGACAGGGTATCGGATGCTCCAATGGATAGTAAGGACCGTGCCAGGGTGGTGACCATTCTTTGAATTCCTTCCAGGTGTACTCGTATCCCAAACCAAAAGTGGTACCATGCTTCTTCAGCTTGATAGGTTCGGTGATTCCCTGGAGGTTCCTGCTGAGTCCTTTGCTAGGTTCATATCCACTCCAATTCAGTATGCTTTCAATCTTGTTATCCCACCATTTATCTTTGTCCACGGCGTTGACTCGCTCAATATGATGGTAGGTTTCCCCACCTATCTTTGTCCTTCCTCCGATCGCTGGAATGGTTTGGCGACTATATATGGGATTGCTACCGTCGCCATGAATAATTACCTCTTGGCGATTCCACTCAAATTTCACCGCTTGGTATAGGGTTGATGCTATAGCTCTGGCGGTGTAAATCCAGGGCCGTCCCAATAACAGGTTGTAGGATGCTGGGATGTCTATCACTTGAAAGTCGACATCGAACCAAGTTGGTCCCATCTGCAGACACAAACTGATTTCCCCAATGGTAGACCTTTGGGAGTCGTTGAAAGCTTTGACATTGATGGCTCCATCTTTGATCTCATGCGGGCTTTTTCCTAATGTTCGAAGAGTTACCAAGGGACAAATGTTGAGGCTGGACCCTCCGTCAATCAAAATCCTGGTGATGAAATAATCCTCGCATTGCACAGTGATGTGCAGTGCCTTGTTGTGGCTCAACCCTTCTGGTGGCAGCTCATCTTCGTGGAAAGTGATTTTGTGACTTTCCAATACTTTTCCCACGATGTTCTCCATTTCTCCTCCAGTTGTATTGCTGGGTACATATGCCTCACTCAGTATCTTTATCAAGGCATTCTTATGTGCATCGAAGCTTTGCAGTAGAGCTAGGATAGAGATCTATGTCGGTGTTTTATACAGTTGATCAATGACTGAGTACTCTTTTGCATGTACCTTCCTCCAGAGGTCATCAGGCCCAATTTTGGTAGGTCGTCCAGAGGCTTGCTTACTTGATTCAGCTAAATGTTTTGGAGTATAAACCCTGCCAGTTTGGGTCATACCCTGTGCTGCAATTGTTTCTCCAGATTTGGTTTTCCCTTTCCTTTTTGCCTCGGCTGTGTAGTCCTAGGGGACGGTCTTTTTATGGAATGGTACTATGGCTGACATTGCCACCGGGATGGGTACCCTCGCTTTGGGAGGTAACACAGCAACTTAAAATGGTGCAGGTGCCTTTGGGGACCCAAATTCAACCTCAAGTGGCCCTGGTGCCTTTGCGAAAGATGGTGCTTTAAGATCGAGTGGTATGGACATTTTCACCTCAGCATCTTCAGAAAGCTGAACCTAGAGTTAATTGAATTAAGTGTGACTGTCGGTTTTTTGGCTCGTCGCCCTCAATGATAAATCTGATCGATCCCTTGGGGTCCCAGTCATCTTCTATCTCTATCATATGAATGCCTCCCCCTTTGTGGTCAGGTAGAGGGTTGTTGCGGATGTTCAGAGCAGGCTCCTTTACCATAATGATCTTGTTTTCAATCAAGGCATGAATATTGTCCTTCAGGGAGCGGCACTCATTAATGGTATGACCCTTCATGCCGGAATGGTATGCATAGGTTTTGTTCAGGTTGACCCATTGGGAAGGATTTTCTGGAGTTATGGTAGGGATAGGGGTGACATAACCAGCGACTTTAAGCCTTTCATACAGTTGGTCAATTGGTTCGGCAATGGCGGTGTACTGTTTGGGAGGTCTGCGGTCGAAGTTTGGCCGGGGTCTAGGAAACTTTTGGCGAGGTGATTAATAGTGAGCTTGTTGGGTATTGTAGGCTTGGTAGACGTATGGTGGTTGGGAGTATTTGGGTGATGTAGGCTGGTATGCAGGAGGTGGAGATGATTGGTAAGTAGGTGGTGGAGCTTGGCAGGAAGGTGAGGGTGCTTGGTAATTTGGGATAGGTTGATATGTGAGTGGGGGTAATGGGTAGGTTTGGTATTTGACCGGGGATTTTGTTCTCTGTGCAACCATCACGGCACCCACATCCTTTTTCTTGTATGTGCCACCAGACTGTAGAGCCTTATTAGTAGCCTGCAATGCTTCAAAGTTAGTGACCATATCACTTTTAATACCTTCCTCGATCCTTTCTCCTAGCTTGATGATGTCGGAAAATTTCTGGCCTTCGATCAACATCAACCTATCGTAGTACTGTGGGTCCTGAGCTCGGACGAAAAATCTGTTCATCTGTTCTTCTTCTAAGGCTGGCCTGAAATTAGCGGCTTCAGATCTCCAACGAGTAGCATACTCGCGGAATGTCTCTGTGGGTTTCTTCTTTAAATTTACATCTGGCACATTCTCTGTATTGAATCTGAACCTGTGCATGAAATCGGATGCCATACCTACCCAATTTGTCCACTTATTGGGGTCTTGGGTAATGTACCAAGATAGAGCATCCCCTTTCAGACTTCTTATAAAGAGCTTCATGCGGATCTTTTCATCTCTCATGACTCCAACCAACTTATCGCAATATGTCCTCAAATGGACTCTGGGATCCCCTGTGCCATCGAACATTTCAAACTTGGGAGCTTTGTACGCCTCCGGAAGTTCAACATCTGGATGGATGCAAAGGTCCTCATAATCCAGCCCGTCAATACCTTTGTTTCCTTCAATACCCTAGACTCGACTAGTAAGTTTCTTGAGCTCTGCGGCCAGGTTCTTGATAAGAGAGTCTTTATCATCAGACTCAAATGCGCTTGAAATGGGTTGAGTGGGATGCGGCATAGTTTCCACATAAATAGGATTGTTGTGATGAGGGCAAGAAATTTGTGGAGTTTAGTGGTTCGGGGATGAGTAATGGGGTGTTACTTGAAGTGTGGCATGTGTTGTAGTGGTGATGGGCAGCGGGTTGATTTTTTGTTTTTGGGATGTTTTGTGGAGGTGCGGGGTTTTGAGTATTGGGAAAGTTGACATCTGGGGTAGTGAGGGAAAATGACAAGTTGGCCAAATTTTGGACTTGGTCTAGTTCTTCCTGAAATTTCAATAACTTTTGCTCAAGCTGGGAGGCACTTTCCTTGGAAACCTGAATACCCTGGGAAGTCTCTACCCTTTCAACTGAATTCTCCTTCCTGATATTACCCAAGTCTTCCATTTTTCCTTTGTTCTTGTTTCTGATAGGACTTGGAGGAGGAGGAGGTAGAGGGCCCTTGGATCTTGTAGAGGATGATGATGCCAGAGTGCAACGGACTAACCTTTAAGGAAGGGGAATAAAACAAAAAGTAAAAACAAAAAGGTAACAAGTTAGTAAAGATAATGAGGATAAAATGTTGCAATATTTAAACACATAGTGCAAGAGTATGAATCGTGTCCTAATTTAGGAGCCTCGTTGTGCCCTAGGTAGGCCTAGCGACAAGTTGATTTGGAGAACTTATAATGCTAAATGCCTCATTTTATTGATAAAAATAAGACGAATCCCAAAACGACACTAAAAAATAGCAGAAATAAAATGTCACTAATGGCCATGGGACTTATTACATTAAAGAAAAAGAAAGACTCCTAACTACTTTGTCCCAGAAGGACCTTCCCCAGACTCGGCATATTTAGCTCCATCGAACAGCTTCACCAGCTTACGCAGTCCCAGCAGCAAGTAAGCTCTAGCCAAGTGTCCCCCTTCGCTTCCCTCGACATTCTGGCAGTTTTCGATCCTTTGGATGAACTTCCTTTCCAATTCTACCAAACCTCACTCCAAATACCCTAGTCATTTGTTGGCGCTGACAGCCATATCTTTCCATTCCTCGATCAACTTTTGATGGGCTTTTTGAATTTCCATGTGCTCATTCTCGCATTCCTGAATCTTTTTACGCAATTGATTGTACTTAACCCGCTCCTCAGCATTTTCATCGACGACCCTATGACCTCGAGCAAACCCTGGTTGTCCCAAGCCCTTATAATCATCCTCCAGCCAACCTGAGTAGTATGGCAAACAACCGGCATGATATCTATCTGGCTCAATAGAATCTCTCCCCAGTATGATTTTTTCAGTGCCACATGTGCTGAGCTTGGCACTTATGAGGGCTATCGTCATCCTGAAAGTCGACCCTGAAATAACCCATTTTGTCGACCCTTGGTATAACCTGATTCCTTCCTGCCTGTCTCATGACTCGGAGAGGACATAAGGATAAGTTCCTCTCAGGCCGATGAGAATAAGAAATGGTGCATCCCGAGATCGGACAATGAACTCTTCAGTAGGGAACCATTCGAACATCCACTGCACTTGGTCTTCTTTCAGATTTTTAAACAACTCTACCCATCCTTTAGCGTCTTCCGGTTGAGCAAACATATTAGGCATATAGTTCATTCGCCTTGGATGATGGAAGGCGATATGATCATCCCAGTCCCTACGCAGGATCTCTTGTCGGTATTCACCCTTTTGGAGGTGCTCCATGAGCCAAAGTTGGAGTAGCAAGTTACAGCCCTCAAAGTGATTAGCCCCTTGCTGACATTTTCCTAGGGCTCGGTATATCTCCGCGACAATCATTGGTACTATGCTGAAAGGCTACCCGCCAATCCCTTCCATTAGGGTCTTGGTAAACATGGCCAGTCTGGTATGGATCCTAGCTTTCTTCATGGGAAATACTATTATCCCCAAGAAGCAGAATATGAAGACGAAGACTCTTCTGTGGATATGCCCCAATAAGGTAAGGGCGAATTCATCTGGGTCGGTGCGGTAGGACTTGCTATGGTCGTACCTCTCATACAGATAGTCGAAAGGAATGTAAGAGTTCTTCAAACAAGTCAAGTTTGGGTTTTTCTTAAGTCCCATCATCTTGAGGAAACCCCTAACCTTGCACTTTTCTGGCATAAGCAAACCCGGAGTCTCCCAAGGAATACTAGCTAGCCCTCCTATTTCTTCAAGCAAAGGGGCCATTTCAAGGTCCCCGAAGCGAAACATTGATCTATTACTATCCCAGAATAAAGTTGCAGCCTCTATGATTTTGTTGTTGGGCTGGATCTCCAAAAGAGAAGGCAAATTCCCCAAATATTTGCGGACGAGAGTCTGGTCACTGGACTGAAGGTCTTCCTACCAGCTTAGCAACCTTGGGTGAATGTTGGTTACCATGCCGAATCTGGGGACTTCGTGCCTCATTTTCTACAAAATAAAGTGTTAGACCCTTACCCTATTGGACTTGACTATTTAAACCAATAATTAGCATAAGCAGCATTTAGTTCTCCAAATAAATGCACAGAATATGGTCGCATCCATTTGGGTTCCAAGGAAATCTAGTGGACTTTGGACAAGGCTATCTTAAAGAGTCATTATGTGGGCAGCATAACTGACTTGACTAGGTTTGACAGTGATGCATGCACAGTTAAATAGAATAAGGTTTCTATGGGGTATTAGACCGGTACCCTTGAGCGGACAACTCAAGAGGGAAAGGCACGGAACCGTTGACTGCACCGCTGATCGACTGGTTTTACCGCAAATACGCCTTTACCAAATTTAGGGGGTGATATATTGGAAGGGTGCGACCACTCATTATAAGTGTTGCTATGGTATTTGTCTGGCACGAGTGGAATATGATGTTGAATATGCAGTTACAATAATCAAACAAGTTGTCACGTATTTGCACGTTCATAAAATAATAATTACAATAATTGCTCATGATTACAACAGTATTGAAGGAAAGCGGTAAAAGCATTAAAGAAAAAAAAATAAAAAACCAAGTCAGTTTCGAAGTAGAAGAGAGATAAAGACATTAAATAAAAGCAATAAAAAATCAATAAAGTCACAAATAACATGTAATGGTAAAAGTCTAAAAGAAAATTCCCCAGCAGAGTCGCCATGCTGTCGATGCCCCCTTTTTCTTCCATAAGAGGTGAAATCGGGTTTATGACATTTTTTGGGAGGACAACTCTTTTCCCTTTTGGGAATTGGGTTTTGGAATTGAAGAGTCGACACCTAATGATTAAAGTGCATTAGGACACTAAAAAGGGTTTTTGAGTTGGAAAACTAGAGTTTGGGTAAGTGCTAGAAATTATCTCGAGGGGAAGGTGTTAGGCACCCCTCAAGATCCACTAGTGTGGTTCCCGTCCATGTTATATTGTGACTTCACATAATCAAGTAGACAATCAAAGATTCAAATATATAAAATTGCAAATAAGCCAAAAAGAACTTTGAAGGTAAGTAGGGAAGGCAGAGATTTATGAAAAAGTTTGAATAGTTTTACAAGAAGAGATGAAAACAAACAAAGGGAGAGGGGTCCTAGGTTTATGATTAATATGGATCATTAATGCAATATCCAGTAATCGTGCCTCAAAAGGGACTACATGAGATATTAGGGCATCGGTCATCATCTCCATATTCTACACTTCCTACCCCGTAGAGGTTATTAAACTCGTGAGTTGGTCACGAATACTTATTGCGTGCTATTACCCATCCCGTCCTATAAGTCCTGGAGGGTATTTAGGACCACTATTCCTACGTGGTAGGGACTAGGCTGAACCCTTAGGTTTAAAGGTTAAAATGCTAAGCGACATACGTAACAAATAGGACTGCACATACGGGAACATACAAGGACAAATAAAGGCTCACAGATCCCTCCACAAAGGAACACATAATTAGCATGTCTCAAACACATTCAAGGTCTCAAAGATAGGAGTTTTTTACAAAAAGGGAATAGGTAACAGCAGTTGAGTTAGTGAAAAAAAACCGTTAAAGCATGGTTATAAAAATAAAGTAATGACAGTAGTTTGACGAGGTGCAGGAGAAGTAAAATAGCACGATTCTGGGTAGAGAATGGCAACCCAGTATTTTGAAAACATAAAAATCAGAAACTCAGATAGAGTAATATATGCACCATTTCAAAATCGTTTCCAGAAAGGGCAGGATTTTTTAATAAAAACAGATTGAACTTCAGAGAGTCAAAATAAGAATGGGAGCGGCAGAGTTCAAAGTTAAAAGAGGCTAGTTAGTCTTAAACTGGTAACAATATGATTAATCGATTCTTATTAGGCCTAAAGTTTTCCTATGCGTCATATACATTGTCTGATTATCTTAAAGAGTGGACATCCATATTTGATTTAGATTTTTCTAAGGTACGCATGATAAGTGCAGAAGCGTTTTTAAACCACTTAGCCATATTTTAGCAAGGTTATTAGGCTAACATGCTAATTAACCACTGTAATTCGAACAGAAAAGAAGTCCTAAGGACAAGATATCTAATGCACATAGGAGTACCTAAAACATGGTTTCTAATATGCCAATGCAGTAATGACAGTTTATTTGGCTTGTTATTAATCGATTAGAATTATGAATTGAGTGCAATAACATACTGAGAGTGAAAGACCTAAAACAGGAATGCATGTCCTAAACAGGTTATCTATTACGCAAATAGGTAAATAAAACCTATAAATATGTTTTCTACCCATTAAAATAAACATGCATAACCCTACCCCCATATTCACTATTCAGCCCCCAATCATTCATTTACAAATTATTACAAAACAATAGTATCTGAATTACAGTAATAAGGAACAAAAATAAGAAGTTATTCTATAGGGAGCCTTCAATCAGGCCCAGTCTTCCAACCTCACTCCCTTTGAGTTTCACAGCCTTTGCCATGGTCTAGGTGCGGCAAAGCTCCCTAGGGCCCCATTGGGTCCCTGGCCAATAACAGCACCAAAACACTTAGTAGAATACGGAAAAGGTGCAGTGTGGGATTACCATCCTTGTGTGTCAAAGTTCAGTGAGTACTCAGGGGTACCCAAAGCAATGCTCACACGAAGGGGGTAGAACCTATTCTCTAAGAGTAGTATTAAGTGCAGGAAGGAGTAGTTTAAAAGAGTTTTCAAAACAAGGGATTTGTTTTTAAAAAAATAGAAAAAGCACTAGTTACAGTAGTTCAACAACATAAGATTGCATACAAGGATCATGGGAAAGGGAACAGATAGATCACATAATGATAAAGGAGATACAGAGACTTATGAAAGCTCACTGAAGCATGACTACACAGAATCAGAAGATTCAGGGGACTAAGAAATGGTTAAGCTTAGACATAATACTTAGACAATAACAAGGGGACAATTGTAACAATTAAGATAAACAACAGCTAGAAGCATGTAAATCAAGAAAGACATATAAAGTGTGTCAGGGATCAAAGGAATTAGGAAGTAGTAAAGTTTAGGCATAATAATGTACAGCAATAAGATACAGGCATAGCAAGTAGAAGTTAGGGATAGACAACGGTCATATTATAGACTTAGCATATAAGTCAAAAGAGATAAGACATGGTAAAGTACTAAAACAGAAGAATCAATCGCATGTTGAGTATTAGAAGCGTAAATAGAAGAAAATCAGGAAGATAATGAACTGAAACAAGAATAAACACATTGATTGGAGGCTTGAATATTAATTAGGACATACAATTAAGAGAGCAAAAGCAGGACGCAAAGACAAAGTGATAACACAATATTAGCCTTGGCTTACAGCCGGCTAATAGTAGGCAAGAGCAGAGGACAGCAATAGAGCAAAAGGAGAAAGAGAGAAAGAGCACAAGAGAATGTAGAATTGAGAGTATTCACTGATGTCTCTTTTTGCTAATGAAAGAGTAGAGTATTTATAGTTCTGTAAACGAGTAGAAAAATAAGGTAAGAAGTAAAGTATAGTATAATTATAGAAGTAAATACAATTAGAATCCCAATCAATGTAAGTACTCCCCTTTAGTTGGGGAGTCCTAGTTCAAACGGCTACCATAGTGACAAATAAGGAAAGAGAACTAATTGAAAGACTAATTTCAATAATACAGAGAGTAGTAAAGAATAAGGCATGTGATTAGGACCAGGTATAGAACATATGAACTAAGGAAAGTAAGAATCAATTGGCGACATGCTTGCATATAAAATAAGGTTGAGTATCATTCTGAAAATCGGTAAGAGATCCCCCGGTATCACAGGGAATCAATTATCAGTTAAGGCAGATGTCAACAAGTAAGGAAATACACAAAATCAGTAAAGAATGTTAAGGCAAGTATCACAGTTAAAGGAAAATACACAAAATCAGTAAAGAGTTCTAAGGCAAGTATCATGGTTAAAGGAAAATACACAAAATCAGTAAAGAGTTCTAAGGCAAGTATCATAGTTAATACAAAAAAGGATCAATACAAGTAACAAGTAACAAACCGTAGGAATCATCAAGCATTTAAATAGCAGTCATGCGATTAACAAGGAGAAGTACTCATAGAACAGCAGGAATTAAAGGTCAAAACAATGAATCGACGCAGGAGTTGCAGAGAACACATAGATGCATAGTCAAGTAGCAAAGAAACAACCCAGAATACTTAGGGTTTCATCAATACTCGTTAGAATAACATAAAATTAGGAGATAATAGCTTAAACACAGTATAGACATTTTTTTTCAAAAACAATTAGAGGAAACCTTTCTTAAAATAGGGTCGAGGGACAAAGATGCTTAAAACTTGATCATTTGTAAAGATCGAGTAAAGAAAGGTTTAAAACATAAAGAAGTGAGTCACAAATCATTAAAATACAGACGGGTTTTTAAGAGACTTGGGTCGAGGTTAGGGTTTCCTAAGAAAACAGAGGAAGTAGGGATGACCTGGCAGTGAAATTCAGGAACCATGGTGATTAGAACACCATCGAGTCAAAACTCACCGGAGAAAGGCCGAAAACAAACCAGGCAAAGATTCAGTGACTGACTTGTATGGTGGAGGTTTTTGGAGTCTCAAGGATATAGGGAATTGGCGATATAAGGTTTCACGGCGGCTAGTGGTCGAAAGAAGTGAGGCTGGAGGTGGACGGAGAGATGGTGAAGGCCATCGGCGGAGAAGAAGATTCTAGAGAGAAGGAGGAGAGGAAGAGACGAAGTAGAGAGAGAGACAGGTCTCGAAGACTGAGGGGTCAGGGGGGTAGTTAGGATTTAATTAAGGAAAATATATTTTGGTCGTTGATCTTATTTGATCAACGGCTCAGATTGATTTGGAGCTGGGCCGGGTTTTTTTTAGAAATTGGGCTGGGCAGATTTGGATTTGGTATTTGGTTAATTTAAAAATCTGATGGGGTGGGGTTAAATTGGGCTAAAATTGAAACAATAAAGGGCTATGCGTTAAATAGCCAATTTCCCTCTTTTATTTTATATAAATAGTTAAAATTATTTTAAAAATAAATTAAAGGTACTGAACTAATCAATAACGTATAAATATTAATCTAAAAATGGTTTCATAATTGTAAAATGTTTTTAATCGTAAAATAGGCTATAATTGCAATTATGCAATTTAGCTTAAAAAAATACCAAACAAATGTGTAAAAATATGCAAAAATTACCTTAATTATATCTTGTTGTAAATATGAGAATGAAAATAAATTTTTCACCAAAAATGCTAGTCTGAGAATAATTATTGAATTTTGTACTATTAAAATAGACAATAAATTAATACTAAAATCTTTAAAAATAAGGGGAAAATACCAAAATTCTTGGGCATGCTTATATATGCATGTACATATTATTTTGAGAATATTTTGAGTATATAAAAATACATAGTAAAAAAATTGGGTATCAACAAAGTGTTGGAAATCAGGCACCGAACTGGAGAACAAAGGGAAAGCGGAAGTTTTAGAGGAGTCAGTTCGAGTTGGAAATCAGGCACCCACCTAGAGAACAAAGGGACGACAGTTTAAGTGTTGGAAATCAGGCGCCCACCTTGAAAACAAAGGGAAAACAATTCAAGTTTCAGAGGAAAGGAAGACAATTCAAATGTTGGTAATCAAGCGCCCACCTGGAGAACAAAGGGAAAGCAGTTCAAGTGTCGTAAATCAGGCGCCCACCTAGAGAACAAGGAGAAGGCAGTCCAAGTTTCGAAGGAAGACAGTTCGAGTATTGGCAATCAGGCGCCTACCTGGAGAATAAGGGAATTCACTTCAGAATGCAATTCAAGTCAGCAACAAAAGAAGCTCGCGGCAAAAATATGAGTCAACAGTCCGAGGTTATCAACAGAAGTTAGTCACAATCCAAAAAAAAGAAGAAAAAAAAGAAGAAAAGCAAGAAGTAAATCTAAATGCAGAAGTTGATGAAAGGTGTGAGTTGATCAAGACATTACTGAAGTCACAAGCATGGTATATCCGATTTTGATCCGAAAAGCTGAAGAAGAATGAACTAGAACCTGCAACTAGCAAGCGTCAAGGTTCAAATCCAAAGTCTGCATGAATAACCATTCAAGACTCAAGATCAATCTTCAGAAGACTTATAGATAGGAATCTTGTAACTCATAGTTGACACTCTTAGTTAGTCTTTTTCATTTTTGATTTTGATGTAATGACAGGACCGCGACCGGAACCTCGACAGAACGGCACCTCGACCGGCTCTCTACCTCAGTATACTCCATCACTGTTTCTACTTCTGAACTACTGTGAGCACGTGATTTTTTGCCCTAAGCAAATTATTCCTAAAATCCAAACAAAATAATTTTTCATTATTTGTTGATATTTGTTGCATTTTTTTGTGTTAATTAGTTACATAATAATTCATACTAAAATTACAAAAAATACGCATATGCATTAAGAGTTTAGTTTTACAATTTTTGGTATTAATTTATTTTAAAGAAAAATCAAAAATAGTATTTTTTGCGCTTTAATTGGAAATTACCATAAACAACAACAACAACAACCCAGTAAAATCCCACAAGTGGGGTCTGGGGAGGGTAGTGTGTACGCAGACCTTATCCCTATCCCAAGAGGGCAGAGAGGCTGTTTCCGAAAGACCCGAAATTACCATAAAATAGATATTAATTAGTGTAACAATTTAATAAAAAAAAAAGAAAATACAAAAATACAAAAAAAAAAGAAAAAAACATACAAAAAATATAAAGGAAAAGTATAATACAAAAATATAATACAACAAAATTTGGACTAATACAAATTACACCAATTGATAAAGCCCAAAAAATTAGAAATGCCCAAGCCCAAAAGAGATTATACCCAGTCTGCCCATTCCGTGTCAAAACGACCCCGTTTAAATATAAAGGATCTGAGCCGTTGAAATGTTTGATCCAACGGCCATGATACACGGACCCTTAATAAATAAAACGACGGCGTATTGTAATAATAATCTGGGCCGTTCATTTAGTCAATCCAACGGACGAGGCTGACCTTTCATTTAATCAAACGATGCCGTTTTGAGTCCAAAGGGATCTGAACCGTTGATTCTTCTAATCCAACGGCCACGGATCATCAGTGACCTTTTAATATATCAATAATATACACCCTATATTCATTTCACCCTTTTCTTTCTCCCCGTCCAAACCCTAGCCGCCCTTACTTTATCTCCAGTCCCCGTCGGAACCCTACCGGCGGGAGACAACAAATAAGCCAGCCACCACACCCTTAATACCACATAACCATCTGAACCTCCTCTTTCCACCTCTATACCCCGTTTCCTTCGAATCGTCCCCTATCCCTTCAAACATACGAAGTTATGTCGCCGGAACCCTAATTCCGGCGAACATCACTTCGTTCAAATCATGTCAAAATCTCACCATAGCTTCCTCCTTATGTCCTTAACCCCATTCTGAGACTTTCGAGCCCTAAAAATCACTGAAATAAATCAAGCATAAAAAATAAGGTCTGTCGGCGACTAAAATTTCAAGAAAAGGCTATAAAAGGCCTCCTGGACAACCAGAGTTGTTTTTTTTTAAAAAAAAAAAGAGAAAAGAAGAAAAAAGAAAAACAGAATGTAGAAAAAAATGAAAAAAAAGGTAAGTTCTTTCTTCTCTTTATTTTATTTCGGTTCTTTTCTTTTTATATGTTTCTACATGCATGTTTTTCTCTTTTGATTTTATCATAATCTTTTGATTCATTTCTGTTTGTTGTTAGTTTCATCAGGGTTACTTAATCTCTGTTTAAATAGTATTTTAGATTTACAATTTGATACTATTAGGGTTTTAATTTTAGTTCAAATTCTGATTAATTTTGATTAGTAAAAGTATTAGCCAGTAGTTAATCGGATTTGTTATGATTGACCGTGATTTGAATTGTTCATGTTTAATGAATTCTGATTGGGTATAGCTAATTATACCATATTTTGTTTGGTAATTCTGAGAAAATAGCATTAGGGTAATTTCATAAAAACTAAACAAGTCTAAGGTTAAAGAGGTAAAATGCAGTAATGCCATTCAGTAAATATGATTTGGGGTCAGGGGTGATTTGGGAATACAAAAATAGTTAAATTGTAACAAAGCTTAGGAGGTAGGGGTAATATGGACAATATGAGGGGTAATGCAGTAAAATACTAGTTAGAAGTAGGGGTAAAAGGGTAAAAGCTATGGAATAGAACATTCTAGATAGGGGGAAAGGGGAAGTTCTGTATTAATGAGGGGTTAGAATCGATTAGTTAACAAAATATTGAGAGTATAGTTAAAATAAAAGAGGAACTATTTGATAAATTCTGAAATCAAATTTTCCTCCCTTTTGGTTCTATAAATAGGCCTTACTTGGCCACCTTGAAAAAGGTTTTTTTTTGGAAAAAAAATCTGAAATCTACTTAGAGTTTTCTGCCATTTTCGATCTAAATTCTCAGAGGTCTCTATTTCAAAACTCCAAAAATATCAAAAACAATTAAAAACTCCTACTGTTACATTGATTCTTAGGGTAATTTGAAGTTTATATCGATCTGGTTGTCAATTGCGATAGAGGATTTGAACAAATATCACTCAAATATTGGTTTTCTGGTGGTTTATTGTTCCTGCTAGTCTTATCTACTATTTGTTGGGCTTATTTCTGTTGATATCGAAGCTGTGTATCGATTTGCTGTTAGACTGCCATTGCTGATCCTGTTTTCTATTGATTGCAAGTAGATTCTCATTGATTTACCTCTTATTTCCAGGTATCTCTTCTCCTCCCATAATGATTGTGAAGATGTAATGACAAGCTGAAGAAATGAAGTTATTTGATTGATATTTGTTTACTTTCTGATTTTTTACAATTAAGTATGATGTATGTAGAATTTAGCTGAAAAATGTGTATTCAATCAGGAGTAGTCCAAAATATAATGAACTATATAAACCTGGACTGTTTGAACTTTATAATTGCATAGTTTACCACAGTAGAATAGTTCCATTTGAAACATGTTAATTAGTAGACTGTTGAATTAGTTTAACATTTGTTTAAAAGCATTCGAGTTCTATATCAGTTCTATTAGTTTGTTTTGGTTCTAGGATTCAGAATTTTATTGCTAGTCGTTATTTCGAGAAAATCAGAAGCATAATCATAGGAGCTTAATGGAGAATAGGAATTAATATGATCTTAGTCACAACTCAAATAGAAATCAACTGAAGAAATAAGTATGTGTAATTCATTAAGCTTAGTTACGGGTAGCTCATTTCTAATCAACATCAAATTTCCAAACATTATTTTTCATTAAGTGAACCACGAGTCTGTTGGATGAGATTTGGTCTGTTTGAATCATTAATGATGTGATCATATAAGTCTTGTTTAGTTATTAGTTATGTTTAAATTAGGATACCAAAACAACTAGCCAATTGATTCACTAGCCTTTTGAGATTAGACTGACAAGTTAAATTTCAGTTTTGCGTTTTGTTTTCTCTGAGTAGGGTTATTAACGCCGGAAATTGACTATTAATAAGTATGTGGATTAATTAAACTACAAGCTGGGCTAAACTTGGCCCAGTTGCATGAATGTAGGATTTATAATAAGTATGTGGATTAATTAAACTACAGTTCCGGAAGCGAATGAATAATAAGTAAAACATTGGAATAATGAAGTCGATTATATTTTTATTTTTAGGACAAAACAAATAGAGAATGTAGTTTACCTTAAGGTTGGCCTTTAAATAAAAGAGAGATGAGCCTCGCCGCATTAAATATACAATCGCGGGGCCCTCAAATAAATTGCTATATAAAATTTTAGACTTGGAAGGACCATTTAGTGAATTTCACGGTCTTTTCCCAAAGATAACATAGACGTAGATGCTTTAGGCGCGATTTATAATAATATACTTTCTTAAATATGGGTGTACATTTATGTGACCCAAATCTAAATCTCAACGAAGTCGAAATGTGTTAAAGGCCACAGGCGTACTGGTACGGTGTGGTCCGGAATATATTTTCACGACGTTGCAATTCTTGTAAAAATTAAATAATAAAGCGGAATATTAATAAATGCACATAAAAAAAAGAATATATCTAGAAATCAGATAAAAATAAATATAACAGTTGAGCGACCGTGCTAGAACCACGGAATTCGGGAGTGCCTAACACCTTTTTCCGGATTAACATAATTCCTTATCCGGGTTCTGGTTCGCGGACTGTTAACAGAGTCATATTTCCTCGGTTCGGGATTCAATCGGTGACTTGGGATACCATTAATCTCCCAAGTGGTGACTCTGAATTTATATAAATAAATCCCGTTCCGACTGTCCTTTAAGTGAAAAAACTCCTCCCTTTATTATATCCCTTCTCGGGGTGTAGTAATTCGAAAAAAAGGAGGTGTGACAACTACATGTGGCCTAATTCTTTTATATCCAAGGATATGTAGGCAGATCAGAAACCAGGGCTCGGTTACATTCTCCTTTCTTTTAGTTTTTAGTCTCTATAAATAAGGGTCGGGTCAAAAAAACTGGACTAGTTGTTCTTTGTCTGAAAATATTTCGTATTTTCAGTCAAAAAGGGGCAGCTGTAGACATGTGATTTTTTTACCCTCCCCAAGATTTTTCATATTTTAGCATATAAATATTTTAATTTGGCCTAATATCGCTATCTCAACTAATTTTGACTTTTTTACTTTATTTTATTACAAGAAATAAAAATTACAAAAAAAAAATAGTCCCATTAATGTGTTGTAGTCATACTATTTTACTAGAGTTTTTATTTTTACATAATATTGAAAAATACTAAAAAATAAACAGTTTCATTTTAGGTTTGTCTTTAATAGTATATTTCAATTAATTAGGAGTGATTTTACATTTTATAGGTGTTTTATACTATTATACAAGAAGAACTAGATTTGGGTCTATAGTTCATGAACTTTAAGTTTTAGCTCAATTTGAATCCAATAATACATAAACCCGAAAACCCAAAAGTCATCTTAGCCTATTTACCCAAAAGCCCAAACCTAACAACCCTAGACCTGCATAAACCTAATGCATAAATCAGTAAAAAAAAAAAAGGATACTATATACAATCAACGCTGAAGACCTATAGACGAAAGAAAAGAATCAGCCACAGAACACTAAAGCCCCCCTCCCTCGGTGACTTCGTCTCCTTCACACACACACCCCTGCTGACAGAGCTTCTTCTTCACAGAAGAAGAGTGTCCTTCATGGCTGCTGATTAACCTGAAACCAGCCCCCTCATCCCCACAATGCCAACCATCTACCACCCAACGACCACCTACCACCCAATGACCACTATCTCGAGCTCAAACCAGTCCAAACCGAGCAATTCCACCATAAAACCTCCGTTAAAATCATCTCCAAACATTAGGAATAAACCACCAATAGACCCCATAACCCTCTTCTTCTCCACCCCTTTTCCACTAACCAAACACTCAACGACCTAGATCTTTGAAGTCGCTGCACATACACGACCCCTGAAGGCTTTTTTATTCAATTTTAAAATACACACAACCTTCACCACTCACATGCACATAGCCTAAAAAAAGAGAAGGAATGCCAAAAATAGTGAGGAGAATGAGAAAGGTTTAAATCATGGAGTCAAGCTAAGTTTCGCCGCTGCCCAGAGTGTTTTCAGTGCGATTCAGAAGTCGAGGTTCACAATTTCGGGTTTGATTGTTGTTGTCTTGTTTGTTTTTCGTCGCATGTTCTACTTCATACCCTCATTCGTCGCCCTCGGCTTATTTTGCCTATACCTAGGTATGTTATGAAATTTCAATGTTTGAACTCGTTGTATGTGGAAAAATAAAAATTGGAAGTTTTGTTCTCCTTAGTTTCAATTATGGCTGCCGTGATTTTGTTTGGTGGTGTTTGATGTCTCTTCAGTTATGGATTGGTGAAATTAGCGTAAAAGAAATTAAGATTGATGCACCTGTAAATGATTTCAATAGGACAAACTACCTTTAATTTATAGTTTGTTTATTTACTGCCTATAGCCGATTATCTACAAGGATCAAGTGGCTATTTGATTAAGGAGCATATAATTTTCCTTTATTTTGTCATCACTGGTAATTAAAGTCAGGTAGATGAATAAAATTTGTGGATGTAATACTTCAAAGCTTGAATTTCATTTGTGTGCTAGTGAACCTCGATCTCATGGAAAGTCGATTCAATTGCGTGCTAGTAGTTGATGAATTTCGAGCTACCAGCATTGATTCCAACCCTTGTTACCACTTACAGTCATTCTTTTACTTCAAATAAATTAGAGATAAGAATATCCAGCCTGCGTAATTAGATGTATTCCTTTAAATAGATTTGAGGCGTGCCATATGCAAATTAAATCTTCTATGACCCTCACAAATGTTAATTTAGATATTAAAAATAAACTTCATAGTTTGCTTTAGGCGCGTTAAATATATAATTATCATGGGTATTAAAATTCGGGGGTGCATTTCATGTGATCCAGTCTTAATTTCCAACAAGATTAAATAGAACGTGTCATGACTCACGGGTGCATTTCATGTAGCGTGGCTTGCGATGTGTTTTAAATAACCTTGAAATAATTTTCCAAAAATATCAAAAGCGGCTAAAAGTAAAAAATGCACAATAGGTTTAAAACGTTTAAAAAAATTAGATAATTAGGCCAATAATAATAGTTGAGCGACTGTACTAAAACTACGGAACTCGGCATTGCCTAACACCTTCTCCTAGGTTAACATAATTCCTTACCCGGATTTCTGTATTTTTGAACTGTGAAACTGAGTCAATCTTTACTTGGGACACCATAAATTATTCCAAATGGCGACTCTGAATTTTAAATAATTAATCCCGTTTCGATTGTCACTTAGATCGAAAAAAACTCTCTTATGCCCTTTCGTGGATAGTAATAAGGATATGTGACAACCACAGAGTATTCTGTCGCTTGCACTTTTTCCCAAAGGTCATCGGGGCTGATCTCAACAACAAGAGGCTTAGGTGCATCTTCTTTTCTTGTTCCTCCCAAATGCTCGGGTGTATAAACCATGTCGGTTCTAGTCATACCTTGTGTTGCGCCTGTTTCTTCCATTTTTTTCTTCTCCTTTCCTCCTTGCTTCCGCAACATAATCGCATGGGATAGCTTTAGACTAGTAAGATGGAGTAGGTGCTACCATCACAATGAAGTGCATGGACACCTCAACTTCAAACGGTGTTGGTGCGGCTACTTCAACCTTGACCGGTGCCTGGGTTTGCACTACAATGGGTGTGAGGGTGAATGGAGATGTTTTAGGATCATCCCCCTCACAAATGAGTCCAATCAACCCTTCTGGGTCCCATTCTTCATCGGTCTCTATCACATTTACTCCCTTACCTTTGTGATCTGGGAGAGGATTGTTACGAACATTGGGTGCAGTCTCCTTTGCCTGTATGACTTTAGTGTCAATTAATGTCTGGATCTTGTCCTTCAGAGTGCGACATTCATCAATAGTATGACCCATCATGCCTGGGTGATAGGCACATATCTTTTTTGGGTTAATCCATTGAGAAGAGTTTTCCATAGCAACAGCGAGAATGAGATTGACACAACCAGCAGCTTTCATCCTCTCGTAGAGTTGGTCTATAGGTTCAGCAATTGGAGTGTATTATCTGGGTCTGCGGTCAAAATATGGCTTTGGTTTTTGATAATTTTGACGGGTTGGTGGTGGTGAGTGGTAATATGCGGGTTGGGTGTTATAAGTATGGTAGGTGGCAGCAGGTTGTTGGTATCTGGGGGGTGAAGACTGGTATGTGGGTGGAGGTCTTTGGTATGTGAGAGGAGACTTCGGACCTTGGGATATCATTACTGCACCCACTTCTTTCTTCTTAGAGATACCTCCCGACTACAAAGTTTTATTTGTGGCCTGGAGTGCTTCAAAATTCGACACCATTCCGTTTTTGATCCTTTCTTCTATTCTCTTTCCCAACTTGATGATATCAGAGAACTTATGATTTTCAATAACCATAAACCTTTCATAGTATTGCAGGTCTTTAGCTCTAACGAAGAACTTATTTTTTCTTCTTCAAGTGCCATCCTTGTGAACACCTAATTTTTTACCACACTCAAATTTTATTCTATTTTAAATGTAAATATTTCTTGTAGGTCTAATCTTATATATATATATATATATATATATATATATATATATATATAGTTTCTTTTAATTAGAATTTTAATAAGTAAGCTAGAGAATCTTTCTTAGTATTATTCAAAGCTCATGTAAATATTTAGTTTTCTTATATTATAAGAAATGTTGGTTAACTTCTTATCTTTATAATTTAATTAACTTTCAAAAAAAAAATTAGAGGAACTTTAACATTTTAATTTACTAATCCCATAATCCTATTTTCTAGCCTAATTCCCTCACCCCACTTTGCATGTCCTCACCCCATAATCCCTAACTGCAAACCCACATTCCCCCCATCCAAATGGGGAACAACGAACTACTAAATTTTCTTATAAAAGAGAAAGAAGAACATGAGAAGAAGGAGAGAGAGATCTGACAAAAAAGCAAAAAAAAAAAAAGTAAAAGGAAAGGAAAAGACAAAAGAGAAAGAGAACAAGAACTGGAAAAAACGAAAAAGGAGAAAAAGAAGAGCGAAAAAAGCAAAACCAAAAAGAAAGAAAGATTGAGAAGGGGGAGGGAACGAAAAAACAAAAAAGAAAGGAGTAACAAGGAAGAGAAGGGGACGGAAGAAGAGAGCAAAATTGAGAGGAATTGGATAAGATAAAGGATACCAACAAAAGAGAAATGAACATTGTTCTTAGAGTACGAATTCACTGAAACATATAGTTTAGTCGAGTTCTTCTGATCGAAGCCGAAGAGGTTTTGAGTTCGCGGATCCGAAAGTTAACAATTTTTAACTTTGAAAATCAGTAGATTATATCTATTTATCTATTGTGAAATCTTACAAAAGGTAACACTCAATTCCATTTGTTAGTTTAATATAATGTATAACTGAAGGTATGATATGTTCCTAATTTTTAATCTTCAGTTCAAATATATTCTTTTTGCCATAATTCACGTGAAATTTTAAGTCATAGATAGTTCATAAATTTGTTTAAAGGTTTTTGTCAACAAAATACTTCTTTGGTTAAATTCTATTAAATGTGTGAGTTTATTACTTATGGTTTTGGTTATCAATGTTCTAGTGTAAATCCTTGCAAATATGTTAGGTCCTTATTCTTTATTTGGGATTAAAACTTACTTTATTTTTTAGTTATGTTTTTATCTCTTTCGTGGAACTAGTATTCTACTAACTAGTATCATGTATAAATGAGTTTAGTGATAAATTTAGTGTAAGTTAGTTTACTTACTTTAAATAAGTTTTTTTTTAATTTTTGTAAATATACAAATATATATATCTCGAATCTGAAAGAGCCAAAATAATTGAAATACTCTAAAACGCTAGAAAAACTTTAGATGTACTTTAAATATTAGCTCATGTGTTCACACACGAACCTTGAATTGATATGCTTAAGTAATAGAGGTGTAATGTGAGCATTCCCGCGTCTCGATACCTTTAAATTTAAAATGATTATATTTTAACCATGTGTACATTTCGTACCTTGGTTTAACATCTAACTTCAAAGAAATACCTTGTATGCGTATCGTATCTGGGTCCAAACTATTAATAAAAATATAATAATTAAGTGAAGTGGTAATAGACAAGTCATAACTAATAAAATACAATAATAGTCAAGAATTGATTTAAGCCGAATATTAGCCAATAAAAGCGACCGTGCTAGAACCACGGGACTCGAGGGGTGCCTTACACCTTCCTCTCGATCAACAGAATTTCTTACTCAGTCTTCTGTTTTCGTAGACCATAAATAAGAGTCAAACCTTCCTTTTGAAAGGGATTCGAATAAAAGGTGACTTGGAACACCAAAACTCAATTCCAAGTGGCGACTCTAAATAATAAATAACCCCTTTTCAAACGTCACTTCAATTGGAAAAACTCTTCTAACTCAACCTCGTAATGGGGTTGTGTGGGAAAAAAGAGGTGTGACAATCATTACTTTCGCAGCTTCAGACCTCCATCGAGTAACATACTCGTAGAAGGTTTTTGTTGGTTACTTCTTGAGATTTTGAATGTAGAAAATGCTTGGTGTATTTTCCGTGTTGAACCTGAATCGATCCATGAAATCTTACGCCATGCTTACCCAATTAACCCACTTCTTTGGGTTTTGACTAATATACTAAGACAAAGCATCTCCAGTGAGGCTCCTCATGAATAGCTTCATACGAATTCATTCATCTTTGCCAACTCCTACCAACTTGTCACAATATAATCCTAGATGCACTTTTGGATCACCAGTTCCATTGAACATTTCGAACTTGGGAGGTTTGTAACCCTCGGGCAGTTCTGCATCTGGTTGAATGTACAAGTCCTCATAATTTAAACCCTCAATGCCCTTTCCACCTTCGACACTCTACACTCTTCTAGTGAGCTTCTTGAGTTCTTCTACCATGTTCTTGATGAGCAGGTCCTTCTCAGTGGATTCCTGTATATACAGGGTTTGTTATGGGGTATGGGGTAAAGTTTCCACATATATGGGATTGCTTTAGTGGACTTCGGGAATCTAGGCATAATGGTGGTCATTGGTTGAGTTTTATGGATCGGGAGTAGCATGTGGTGCATTTTGAAGAGTGTGGTATGTGTCGTTTCTGGGTATTGAGTTTGATTGTGATGGTGTTGTTGAGGAGTAGGTACCGGTGGAGGGTTTTGGTTTTGAGGAGGTGTGGCGTATTGATGTGATGCGGGAGGATTTGGTGGTGGTTTTTGATTCTTTGTGTTTTTGAGAGGTGTCAGGTTTTGGGCGTTTGTGTTTTGCTGGTTGATATCGGGGACATTAGGGTGAGGACCTGCTCAAGTTCTCCTTATAACTCCAATATTTTCTGTTCCAGGAGCATGACTAGTTCATTTTGTGCTGGAGTACTCCGACTATCCGAAGTCTCAATGTTTTTTGCATTGTCCTTTCTGATAACACTTAAATCGTTCATCTTTCCTTTCCCTTTGCCTTTGATTTTAGGATCACTTGTGGAGGAGGAGGTGGAGGACCTCTAGATCTAGTGTGATATGAGGACGATGCCAGTATGCACGAACCAACCTTGGGGAATGGAAATAATCAAAAGAAAGAAAAATAAAAGGTAACCAAGTTAGTAAGGATATTGAAAGAATGCTTGTAAGATTGAACCTGCTTTGCAAAATAAATTCGCATCCTAATTTGGGGGACCTCGCTGTGCCCGAGGTAGGTCTAAGCGACACATAAACTTGGAGAAAATTGATGCCAATAATTGTGTCATTTCATTAATGTGGAAATAAATCAAATCCTTACTAAAACGACAATTATGAGAAAGTTACTAATGGCATTTTCCTTATTACAATCAAAATCTAAACTAAACTAGAAAGCAGTAAAACAACATTCCCCTAATCTACCCGGTCCTAGAGGACCTTCTCCGTGCCTGGCTCTTTTGACTCCATCAATCAGATTCCCTAAGTCGTGCATATCCAACAACAGTTAAGCCCTTGATAGATTCCCCCCCTCTTATTGCCATCCGTGTTTTGACAATCTAAAATCCCCTTTATCTTTTTTCCTTCAAGTTCCATCAACCCTTGCTCTAGATATTCCAATCTCTTTGTTGATTTAGTAGCGATTTCCCTCCATTCATTGATTGCTTCCATATCCACTCTGTGTTATTTCAGATGCCTAGCTTCAAACTCGAGGACCCTCTTACGTAACCTCTTGTACTTGACCTGTGCTTCAGAAACATCATCTATGATCCTATTATTTAGATTAATTCTCGGCTTGATATCTCCTGCCATATAGTCCACCAACCATGATGGGTAGAAGTACACATGGCGATATGATACCTATCTAGCTCAATAGTATCCTTTTCCACAGTAACCTTCTGATTCCACATATGTTGTGCCTCGAGCTTGAACGGAATAATGTCCCAATTAAAAATCTGCTTTGTATTAGACCATGTTGGAATCCCGAGGTATAACCTGTTTTCTTCCCGCTTGTCTCATAACTCAAATGAGTAGTCTCTCTCGACGTGATGATGAACTCAATGCTAGGAAACCATTCAAACATCCAATGTACCTGCTCGTCTATCAGATTGCTGAAAAAATGTACCCAACTCAAAGCATTTCTAGGTTGCGCAAACCTATTTGGGATGAATGTCATTTTCTTGGGATGGTGGTAAGCTATGTAGTTATTCAATAGTCGACGCAGAAGTTCTTGGCGATATTCTCCCCTCTGAAAATGCTCTAACAATCAAACTTGTAGTAACAGATTACGACCCTCGAAGTGCTTGAATCCCTATTTGCACCGATCTAGAGCACGGTACATTTCAGCTAAGATCATGGGGATAATAGTATAGTTTTGTTCACTTCCTTCCATTAGTTTCCTGTGAACATGGCTAGTCGAGTATGGATCCTTCCTCCTTTACTGGAAATATCATTAACCCCAAGAAGCAGACGATGAATACATAACCCCGATGGTGCGTCTAATCCAAAGAAGTAATGGTGAGTTCCTCATGATGGAGACGATATGAATTACTGTGCCCGTAATGCTCATAAAGGAATTCAAATGGGATGTACGACTTCTTCAAACAAAGCAATTCATCATTTTTAGAAAACTGCGAGGGTTGCGATTCTATGGTACCAATAATCCTAGACTATTAGCAAAATCTTCAATTTCCTCTAAGAGAGGAGTCATTTTTATATCACCGAAGCAGAAGACAACCCTTTTCTCATCCCCAAACATAGTAGCAACCTCAATGCTCTATTCGGTCGAATGTCTAACAAAGATGGCAAATTACCGAGGACCTTTCTCACATGATTCTTATCGCTAGGCATGAGATTTTTCCACCAATCCAGTAGCAGAGGTGGGATGTTTTGGACCATGCCGAACCTGGGGACTTTGCGCTTCATTTTCTGCAAACAAATAGAGTTAGCCCTCTCCCCCTCCAAATTTGACTATTCACACACTAATGATAAACATATTGGCATATTTTCTCCAAGTAATGCACATAACATGATAGTGTCCATTGGGATTATAGAAATTCCGGTGGACTTTGGACAAGGCTTATCTTAGCGGGATATCACGCTGATCCGTACTAGGTTTAACATGACGCATGTACATTTGATACTGGAGTATGATTTCTATAATGGCCTAAAATGGTACTCTCAAGTGGAAAACTTGAGAGGGAAAGGAACGGGACCGTCGACTGCACCACTGACCGACTAGTCTTCCGCAAATAATCCTTTCCGATTTAAAAAGGGTAATTTGGGAAGAGCGCGGACACTCACCATGTACCTCTATGTTGATAATTGACACGAGTGGAGTATGATATGGAGGATTCTTTATGTAGAGATAATAACATGTCGTCAAGTATTTGAATGATAAATATGTAAATGTGGTAAATAAAGTATTTAGGTAAAACATGAAAGACGTAAAAGAAAGACAAAGGAAGAAGTTAGTTTGTGCAATATATGAGAAGGTAATAAAGCAAGCAATGGAGTAGGGATGGAAGAGAGATGATATAGCAGTCTTTAAACAAATGAAAAGCAGATATAGCAAATAAGGATGAATAGGTAAAGGGATGCGCATGTTATAACAGTTTTTAAACGAATAAGGGTGAATAAGGAAAGGGATGTGCATATAATAGCAAAATTTAAACAAATAAGGAATATGCTTTTTATAACAAAAATAATCCATATAAGCCAAGTTCATTATGGTAAGATGATGTTCTAAACGTCAATACCACACAAAAGGGGGGGTGATTTGTATGGTACCCAATTTTCGCTCTAGAAGAACCTGGTTCTTCTAGGTGTTCTAACTACTGCAGTTTGCGGAATAATAAATACATAAAATAAAGAATACAGAGATTTTTACGTGGAAAATACCTGGCTCAAAAGGTGAAAAAACCACGACCTACTACTCAGTAGGATTTTTCCAAACTTCCACTAAAATCACTGAGCCAAAACAGCGCATTTAAAAAAACTCTTTGTAAACCTAAGGATTAACTCTAATCCCAGTGTGGAACACAGCCTCAACTGTTGCGACACTTTCAAGTTAACTCTAACTTGAATACTCAAAGTACCTAATACAATTGCTTCTAAATAAGCTGAAAGGTACAAATAGAAATTCCTACTACAATTGAACTAGAAAAAGAATAAACACAATGGAACTAGTTCTTCTATCTCGTTCAAGTAGCTTCAGGAGTGCACATTTATATCTCACATATATTGCTTGCAAAATTGCTCTTTTGCTCTCAATTATGTTTTACTTCTGCGTATATGCAATACCTGTAAAAGAGAACAAACTCGGTTATTTATTGAGTTAGTAATTAGAGTTTGATTGAGACTCTATTTCTTATCCGTAGACGATGTTGAGTCCTTGACCAATACAAACTCCAACCCTTATCCTAGATTAGAATTGTGTTCTCTCCTTATAAGGAGACTGTTCTCCTTAACCCAACTGCAACCTTTTCGATTTAGTTCAGAAGATATTGTTGCTTGATCTCTACAGCATATCTTCCTCAAGTGCATATCATGTGCAATGGTTGATAAACACTGTGTTTCACCAGACCAGGTCCATCACTGAGTTCATTTGTCAATCTTCAAAATTTCAACTGAACTTGGGCCAACAAATTCCCCCTTTTTGATGATGACAAACTCTGTGCTTTTACTGATCAGAGAACCTGCGGAACTCAGCTGAAAATCAACACTTAAAATTTTAACTTATCATTAAGGGTCATATTTAATTAGGTCATAAATATCACTGTTCAGATTATAGAGTTTAAGCACAATATCTTCCCCCTTTTGGCATCTTTGAAAAATTGCATAAATAATGTGAATTCCAGAATATTAATTAGTACTCATGGCCATTGGGGCAACTGCAAGTGAGAGCATGCTTTAGTTAATCAAAAACCATCTTGACAAAAATAACTATAAAGATCAGAAGTAACATAAAGCAAGAGAAATGCACATTGTCATTGATAAGTAGTGCTTCTAAATAACAGTCCACAAAAAGAAAGAACAAAAACTACCAACCATGAGCAAAAACAAAAGAAGGTCCCGAATCTGGGTCACTGGGGGTTTTCTAGACTGATTAAAAATAGGACAAGGAAACCTAAGGCTTTGAGGAGCTAGAGGATTGGGTTTGTAGAAGATTGAGCATAGTTTGGAGCATTCCTTCACTCTTTTCTTTTTCCTTTGCAAGTTCATCTCTTAACCGATTCCTCTCTTCTTCCAGTTCAACAAATCTAGCTTGAAGCCTTGCAATTTCAGCATCTTTTGTCCCTACCTCCTGAACCAAGGCTCTGACCTTTCTATTTACTGGAGTCTTCACTGATGAACCAGGTTCAACAGGGCCTACACTGAGGATATAATCACAGGCCTGAAGAGTCTTGATGCCAAAGTGCTCTTTGCTGGAAGCCATTTCCCATTTCTTCAAGGGAACGTTCAGCTTGTCCAGCACAGCTGTCAGAATAAACCCATAAGGGATGGCATGAGCCTTTGAACATGTAGCACCCTGTCTAGCAGCTTAACTATGAAATCAGGCCAATTAATCTGCTTTCCTTCCATCAAGCACTGCATGAGGACCAGGTCCATGTAGTTTGTTGTGTGCCTCCTTTCCTGCCTAGGCAGCAGGCATTTGTTTACAAATTCAAAGAGCACTTTATGCTCTGGCCTTATCTCACTCTTTTGAACAGCCCTTGCTTCAGGCACCTCCTCAGCATCTGTAGTGTCACAGAAGTTCCTAGTGATTTAAAGTTCCGTTGGCAGACCATCCAGACAAGGCCACTTTTGCCTTGTGTAATCATCATAGCCCATAATTGGAATGTTCAGGATTCTGCCCAACTTAGGTGTATCAAATTTCACCTTCACCCCCTTTACTATACTGGTTACCATCCCATTCTTCACAGTACCATTTGCCATAAATTCAGCAAGTTCTTTTCTGGCCAATCTTCCATCCATCTGAAGGACCATGTCCTTCCATCCTTGTGCCTCCAGTGAAGTCAACAATCTTACCATGCCTGGCTCCTCTAGGTCTTTGAGCAATCTACCCTTCAGAATTTTTCTTTTGCCAAAATTAACAAACATATCTTGTTCATGTTCTGACTCTTCTTCTCCCTCTTCTTCACTCCACTATTCATCCTCTTCTTCTTCAACTAGTACTTGTTTTCCCTTTGCAGTTGACCTAGTTCGTTTAGCTAGAGAGGATTCAGCAGGTACAGATTTGGAGGGCTTCTCTGCAGAAGACCTGGTTCTCTTTGATTTGGCAGTGGGAACTTCTTCAGTCGTACCTCTCTCTTGATGGACCAGTTCCATCTCTTCCTCTTCTTCCTCTACAGCAGCCTCAGAACTTTTAACCATTTTTGCTTTTCCCTTTTATTTCTTCTTTTTCTTACTCTCCTCTAGTGCCTTTTACAGTTTTGCTTCACTTTGCCTCACCCTACTTCTTGTGGCTCTACCCCTAGGTGCAGCAAACTTAGGTGATGAAACTTTGCTCTTCTTGGTTGGTTTGGACGCAACAGGGATCCTTTGTAAGGAGGCCTTGCGTTTCTTTAGATCATAACTGGCTTCAACCTTCTTTAGCATGTCTGTCAAAGTCTCCTCCACAGATGAACCAAGTTCATCTGGTTGTTCACTCAAGTTTATCAGTCCCTCGGCAGCTTCACCTGACCCACTTTCCCCTGACTTCATGCCTACCTCTTCTCCACCACCACATATAGCCAAGACTTTCCCTTTCTTTTTCTTTATTAATTTACTTGATTCAGCCCCTTCAACATTCTTAGCAGTCCCTACCAGTACAAACCTATTTTCCTCCCTTTCTAACACATCCGAAAACAATAAACAAGTGTTTACCTCTCCTGGGGTTTCATGACTCTTGTCAGTGTCAGAAGACCCAGGTTCACCTCCTTCACTAGTAGAGAAAACTTTCTCAGATTCAGAGCTTGATTCGCTTTCTTTGGTTGTAACTTCCTTCCTTTGACTAGCCTATAATTTTTCGTTCAAGACTTTCCTCAAAGAACCAGATGCAACTATTTTTCTAGCTAACATTTTCTGGCGACGAAATCTGGGTTTTGGGGGTTCATTAGGAGGAGTGGAAGATGAGGTGTTGAGGGAGACTGGTGGGGGAGTTCCGGGGTTGTCTTGAGGATTAGTCATGGTGAAGTCTTTCTAGGAATTTTGGGGATTTTTGGAGAAGAAGACAGATGATCAGGAGTTTTAGAATAATGACGGTTATGAGTGATTTGGTGGGTTTTTAAAGAGAAGTCATGATTAGGACAGTAATGGAAGCCTTTTCAGAGGTCAAGTAGAAGTCTAATCAAGTTAGAGTTCCGGTCTCCTAAGTGATTAATAAAAATCGCTAGATTTTAGGGAAGATACCCGTTATAGTTAGACTCCTAGTTTTAATGAAACTGGTTCAATTGCTCAGCGGATAGAATTTTTAGGAAGTTTGGTGTAACAAGGACTTCTGCTCATGATTGATAATTTTATCTTTCTAATTGTGCAAAGTATAGAAATATACCTGAACTTTCTCATGAGCTTATATTGATGAACCAGGTTCTTCAAGTAGAACTTCTCTTGATTATGCCTCAAATGTCAAAATAGAAAACTTTGTAAGAGATCAGTGAGTTATATAAACACATGTCACATGAGTATACTAGTTAAAGTATAAAACTGAGTAAGAATTAGTCTAGATATTTACATGAATTAAGAACTCCTAACCAAAAATTATTATTTTTTCAATTTTTTTTTAATTGTGCATTCTGAACTGGACCTTTTAGGTGATCTTAATCATCCCTAATTCCAACTTTTTCTTTTCAAAGTTTTCTCTACTTAATTCCTTAGTGAAGATGTCAGTTATTTGCTTGTCAGTAGCACAAAACTCTATGGAGATTAACCCTTTTCTCATAGTTGTCTCATAAGAAGTGGTTTCTAACATCTATGTGCTTAGTCCTTTTATGATGAACACGATTCTTTGTCATACTTATAGCACTAGTGTTATCACAAAATATTGGTATGCACCCCACTTCTATTCCAAAATCTACCAGTTGTTGCTTAATCTACAGTAATTGAGCACAACATGAAGCAGCAGCAACATATTCAGCTTCAGCAGTAGAGAGAGCTACTGAATTCTGTTTTTTGGTAGCCCATGATACAAGACAAGAACCCAGGAAGTGTGCCATACCTGAGGTGCTCTTCCTATCTACTATAAAACCTGCATAATCAGCATCATCATATCCAATTAAGTCAAAATTACTACCTTTGGGATACAAAAGACACAAATCAGTGGTGCCTTTCAAATATCTCAATATCCTTTTGACAGCTGTCAAGTGTGATTCCTTTGGATTTGCTTGGAAACGAGCACAAAGCCCTACACTGAAAATAATGTCATGTCTGCTGGCAGTAAGATACAAAAGTGAACCAATCATACCCCTATACAGCTTCTGATCAACTGATGAACCAGGTTCATCAATAGCTAACTTAATGGCAGTGGCAATAGGTGTATCTATTTCTTTGGATTCTTCCATTTTAAACTTTTTGATTAGTTCTTTTGTGTATTTCTGCTGATGGATNCAAGAAGATCTTTACCTTTTTCCCTTAGGAAGAAAGTGCTATCAATTTTATCTCTTTTGTACCCATGCTCCAGTAGAAATTTTGACAATCTTTCATACCAAGCTCTTGTGGCCTGCTTGAGACCGTATAGAGCCTTATCTAGCTTGTACACATGTTCAGGACACTCCTTGCTTTCAAATCCTGGGGGTTGTTTCACAAATACTTCTTCCTTGACGTATCCATTTAGGAAGTCACTTTTGACATCCATCTGATGAAGAGTGAATTCCATATGTGCTGCAAAGGCTATGAGGAGTCTAATTGCTTCAAGTCTAGCAACTGGAGCAAAGGTCTCATCATAGTCAATACCTTCCTCTTGACTGTAGCCTTGAACCACCAGCCTTGCCTTGTTTCTTGTAACTGTTCCATCTTCATCTAGTTTGTTCCTGAAGACCCATTTTGTGCCAATGACTGATCTGTCCTTGGATCTTGGAACCAAATTCCAGACTTGACTTCTCTCAAACTGATTGAGTTCATCCTGCATAGCATTGACCCAATCTGCATCTTGCAAAGCCTCAACAACATTTTTGGGTTCAATGATGGACAGAAAAGCATCAAATGCACATAGATTTTTCAGTTGAGATCTAGTTTTGACTCCAGATGTTGGATCATTTATGATGTTCTCAATGGGATGGGAGTGTCACGCCCCAAATTCGAGGGATATGACCGGCACTCGACCGGGTATCCCCAGTCAAACGGACCTGGGTGCCTTTCCTATTACACGTTTTACCCCTCATTCTCATTACCTAATAACCAAGCCATTTATAGGATATGAACTCCATTAACCGAATTTTTATAAACATAACAATAACAATTTCCACTAGAAACTTCATTCACCATAATAAAGGTATTTCAAAATTTTATACATCATTGCCAAACATCAATATTTCTCTTTTAAAATCCCATGCCCGACACTACCCACAGCCTATCTATGGAGCCTCTAAATACAATTGAAGAATAATATGAAAATGCCGGTAACAAGGCTCCGGCTATACCTTATACAACATCAAAACAAGATCCCAAAAATAGAAAGTGGTGTGAGCCACATAGGGCCCTGAGTGGGAAGGGGCTCGCCGAATCAGCTGACGGGAAATGATGAGGAGCTACGGTCGGTGGACTGGAGTACCTACTATGGGTCCACCTATAATCATAACACGATTGTAGCGCCCCCGGCAAAAGGGACGTCAGTACATTTGAATTGTACTGGTATGTATGAACAAACTTTGTCCCAAGTAAACTCAAGCCATACACAAGTAGATAACAGTAATATAAACAACAATCAAATGCGCAAGCAAAGGAACAATCAAGCCAAACAAGTTTTCAACACATAACTTTGTTTCAAATAACCTCAAACCATACACAAGTAGAAAACAACAATAGAAGCAACAACCAACCACACATAGAAGGTACAATCAAGCCAAACAAAGGGACAATCAGTGCCCCACAGGTTACAAACTCTCCTGTTGTCTCCTTTCACAATTCCTCATCATTGATTTCACAATTGGTACACATATTGATTTCAATGGCGATTTCGATCGCTTTCCAACCTTATTACCTCGGCCACCCTTATCACCCCAACCTATAATTTATCATTTTGTGTTGCGGCGCGTAACCCGATCCCACCGTACAGTTTCAAATCACAACAACAACCAAGAACATTTCACAAAGATCACAATATTGACAATAAGCAATTCACAAAGATCACAACAACATTTCACTTAGGAGTCACAACAATGGTTCACTAGTGTTCCCATAACCATCAATACTATTTCCGTTAAATTCCACAATTCACAAGTGTTTCACGTTACCACAATACTTTTCAAGTCACAGCCACAACAATGTTACCAGTGTTTCCATAACCAATAGTACCAATCCCATTATGTTCAACAGTTCATAAGCAATTCAAGTCATTTCATTAATTTTCCACAAGAAGCCAAATATGTCATTACTA